>JADRCH010000080.1:3993483-4013704 GCA_019843965.1 Rhynchomys soricoides
ATATATATATATATATATATATATATATATATATATATATATATATACATATATATGTAATTAAAAAAGAATTATAAAGTCATTAAATATATATTTTATGATATTCGAAGTTAACATCTTTTTTGTTTCATTTTGATGTTTTATGTACAAGTGTGCGCTTCAAAAATTCAGTCTTAAACAGCTTCTATACACAAATTATCTCTTTAGAGATTTAGCTTTAACACTATCAAGGCTATTTCCTAATTTCATCTGATAGGTAGGTAGAGGAAGGTCATTTAATTCCCATTTTATAAATAAATGGAGATCAGAAAGCACATGGATGCTAATGGTTTGCCTAAGGCCATGTTCCTCTCTGTGGAAATTCTGGAATGACTTTGGAATAGTGAGGCTCTAATGCAGACAACAGCTATTCGAATTTGCATCAGGGACAGAAGTAGTTGAGACTGATGGCATACTGAAAATCAACTGAAGCAAGTGAGTTTATAGAATACTAATCTATAAACATCACAATTTAATAAAGCTGACTAGGGAAAAGAATTGTCTACATGCTGTCTGTCATTTGCAAATAAATGGCTTCACAAGAAACAATAAAATATAGTGATGATATGTATAGATACTACTCAAAAGATGACTCACAATGAATGCAAAATGGCACTTGATAATGTCAATTGTATCAAGCTGCATAATTATTCTCTGAATATGTATTATTAAGGCAAAGCCAGACTTTTTAGAATTTAATATTTAACAAATTATACTTCAGTTTTAACTGCTACCACATTAAATAGTTTAAATTGAAAATTTAGCTTTAGTATTTCATTTGCATTTCATTGTGGATATTAAAATGTTCATTACTCTATTTTTAGCATTGTATCTGCAATAGTTTATTTCAAGTATGAATATTTCTTACAATATGCTTGTTGCAGGTAAGAGATATATGATGCTGACATTTTTATGGGAATCAAGATACTAGAAAGGAATAGCTTCAACATTGTATCAAGAAATGCTCACTGAGACATTGTAGTAGTGGTATTCAGGACACACAGTTGAGTAAACAAGGTTCAATAAACAGTGTGGATTGAATAATATGAAAATAGGATATTGGTAAAATTTGCTTTTTTAAGTATGAATGTATGAATTAAATTGTTCTCTTTTTCTGTAGTATAGAAAAGCAAGGAGATTGTATGATAAAGGAAAAATAAAATGGTTTTCTTTATGATGTTGGAGTGTTTAATTTTATTTTTTTCTGTTGTGCTTCATCAACTCATTAAGTGATGATTGTATAAAGTCTATTTTAATAGGGTTCTAATAGAAAAAAACTCTTGATATTTATAATCAAAGTTGTTGAAACTTGCATGGCAAAATAAATGTATTAGTTTAAGTAAGTTAAAGAAGCCTAAAGGTTTTATATATATATATATATATATATATATATATATATATATATATATTCTGCTGTGTAGTATGCCCAATGTGTCTCAACTTCTCAACTATCATTACAAAACAGAACACAGTGCTTACAATCTTTTAAGATGAGTATGTTGTTTCTAATAATGATGTGAATACTTATGTATTAAGGACTGTGATATGGCTGTAAAAGATGTATGTGCCAGAAAAGCATAGGACCTGGAAAGAAATAATTATTGATGATAAGATATAGTGCCTCATTTATATTATTTACTCATGGCACACTACCAGATATATTTTTGTCACTTGCATTTCATAAAGAAATTAAGACAGCAAATAGTTAAATAAATAGCTAGAGTAACTAAATTATGGTGAATCAAGATTTCAGACCAATAATGTCAAACATGAGCCTGCACTTTCAGACCACACAAAGATGAGCTTCTCAGAATACATCATTGAACTCTCAGCCAAAACAAAGAAACATGAAAAAAGAGATACTGGATGTATTTTGCACATTACTTGATATTGAATAAGTAATGAATGAATAAAAGTGTTCACTTAATAAAGTAACAATAAAGAATAGCATAAAGAACCTACTGAATGCTAAGCCTTATGTTGGCAATGTTTTAATTAAAGAGGTAAAAGAAAATAAATAACAAAAATCTTTAACTATTAAAAATCATAAAACGTAGAATAAGCACACCAAATACATGGTAACCTGGAAAACTCAAAGTGTGCAGGGAATCACTTTTCAGCCTTTGACAATAAACAAGTGCAGAATGTAAAAGAGGAGGGAAATTAAAGGGTTTTTTTTTGTTTTTTTTTAAAGAAAACAGAACAGGTATGGAAAAGAGAGAATGAGCTTCATTTGGCTGAGATTTTTTATTAGGTAGATTACAGAGCTACTTTAAGAGAGCAACTATGTTCAGACATTCAGTTTTAGAAAGGTTGGCTCACCTGGAGACTTAAATATATAGATCAACAAACTTAGCATTTGTGAGCAAACTTTAAGGTGAATAAAAGCTTCATGGTTATTGTATGTACCTATGTACTATACATAAAATATGATATATAAATGTATGGCTATTTTTTTACATTGTTTCAAAAAATCTCATAATAATTGAAGAAAGAAGGATAGCCTAGAATACTCTGAAGGAAATATAAAATAGTTTAAATTGTCTGTAGTGCTGTTTATTTTAAAGAACTTCCTAAAAAAAAAAGAATGATTTGAAATTGGATCCAATAAATGTGTAATCCTAGACATGTGGCTGCCTTTCTCCGAAAACACTTAGGGATACTCGTACTTGATACTTATAATTTGAGACAGGAGGAAAGCATTGTTTTGAATTTGAGAGAAGTTATTTGAGCCAACATTCGACTTAGATTATTTTCTTATGTTAGCACAGCCCCAATTCTGTCAGAACTTGAAAGAATGAGCAGAGAAGGTAAAAATGCTTTTCATTGTCTCTCCATTAGTAGTTCCTTGTTTTTGAACTATACCTCAGACAAAGCCAGATACCACTCAACTGAGAGTAATAACAATATGAAACATTTGACAATATGAAACAATATGAAACAATATGAAAAATTTGACAATATGAAACATTCTCAAATGCTTAGTATTTAAGGACTTAAAAAAAAAAAAGGCCCCTAATTTTGCATGTGTGAAATGAATCAGCATGTAATTAAGTATGTGAAGAACACTAAAAGCAGTGGGGTGGATCCTTTGTGCCATCTTTTTTCTTTTTTTAGATTACAAATTAGACTTTGTTGACTTCTTTGGATTTTTTTTCTTTCATAGCATTTATTGAATGATTTATTTATTGATTGATTATTTTGCTGTTCCATACCTCACTATTTTTAAATATTAAATTGCACATGTGTATGACTGCCACTGTTATTACCATTATTGAAACACACACATAGGCAGACACTGACTTCCTTTAATTTTTCCATTGGAGCAATCAATTTGAGTCTTTTGCCAATGAGAATCAAATCCACACGGGTACAACATAGTTTCTTGTTTTGTCTGGGTGTTCCTTTCTCTAAGCCAAACATATCAGTAGAAAAAAGAATATTCACATGATTTGTCAAATATTTGTTATTCTAAGTAAACAATGTTCTTTTCCCTAATTTGTCTATCAGAAGTTTTATCAGGATAGGCAACATTATACTTTAACTTTTCTTTTCCTCTCTCTTCCAAATGTCACCATTTTATAGTAACTAAAGTGTGTGTGTGTGTTTGAGTGTGTGTGCATCTGTGTGTGTGTGTGTGTGTGTGTGAGAGAGAGAGAGAGAGAGAGAGAGAGAGAGAGAGAGAGAGAGGAATGACTCTCATACTTGGTCCTCAGTTAGTACAACTATTTCAGGAGTAGTAGGTTTGGCCTTCTTAGAGAAGGTGTGTCACTAACTTTGATGTATCAAAGTAACTTTGATGTCTCTGTTTATCTCTCTCTGTCTCTGTTTCTCTGTCTCTCTCTCTCTGTCTGTCTCTGTGTCTTTCTCCATATATATATGTGTATATATATATATCCCCACATCTATCTACACACACACACACACACACACACACACACACGATCAGGATGCAAGTTTCTCAACTACAGTTCCATGTCATGCCTGTCTGCTTCCTGGAAAGATGATCATGGACTACCCTTCTAAGTCTGTAAGCAAGTTATCAATTAAATGCTTCCTTTTATAAGAGTTGCATTGGTCATGGTGTATCTTCACAGAAATAAAATAGGAACAATTATTTCATCATTAAAGAAGACCTTTAAAGAAAGAATTTGAGGTCTAAAGCACTGTGCACATTTCCTTAAATGGAATCCACACCCAGTACCTAATCCAAACTTACACCTTGCCTTCTATATTGGCTTCACTTTACCCTTTTAATCCAAATCCTTCCAGACGACTAGATTCTTTGTTGTCTCCTGAGTCCTTGTGACATTTGTTGTTGTTTATTTTTACATGTATTCTGTGAAACAAGACAAGCTAGCTAATTAACAGTGCTGGTCACACAAGAGGTAATTAATTAAAACTAGTGTTTTGTTTTTTTTTCTTAGAGCTGGTATTCGTATAATTTCATGGACTGGACTTTTCTCACCAGCTGATATGTTGCCTGAAATTATGTCATATATTCAACCACTACAGCACCTTTCTGATTACATGATAAACATTTGTCAAGTTTTAGTATCTTAACTTCATAGAGAGAGATAATTAACCTGGATTAAATGAAATTAATATTTGATTCTAACTGCTCAACCATTTAATGACCAAAGGAAACAGACTTCCAAATTAGCTAAACAGATAATATTAAGAGCTGTTTTATATAGGAGACAGGATTATTAATATATATACTATATATATATATACTACATATATAGTATATATATATGAACAGATTTATACATGTGCAAAGTATATGTATTACTCATTGATTAAATATTAATCGTTAATTATATAACTCAATTTAATCACTTTTATTTCCTTCTTATGAAATTATCTTGCTTTATAATCCAATAAATGTTTTTTTTATTTAAGGAAGAGTAAGAATTGGGATTGATCTTCTCTAGAGTTTATAAGTTACTTGTCTACACTACAATATTGTAATTTATAACTGAATCAAAGCAAATAGATGATAAATTTACAGTAAATAATGAGAAAAATATAAGCAAATATCTTCAGAATCTGATCTTTTAAAAGACCAATAATAGTCAAAAGCATTTTAGAGAAGATGTATTTAATATCACAATTATACAGATGATTCTTTAAAGTACAGCTTTTTGTTGATAGTCTTCAACTCTTAAAATGAAAGAAAAACACAGCGAAAATACTGCATCAATAATGAATGTGGAAAGCCTATATATACTAAGTACTGCTTTCTCAGTATCATTGGTATGCATGTCAGCTTTCTAAACTACGAAATGGAATAAAGTAAGAACCATGGGCACTCTTTGTGAGTGATACAAATATAAATGATTTTTCTGTGTTTATTTCATTTGAAGAATGTAAGTAATTTTATTTCTCTGACTGAAGTTATGAAATAAGGCCGTCAGCAAGTTATCAGAACTATGCATGTATACAGGGTTTTATAAGCTATTGTTTTCATCAGCTTCTATGTACTGAGTTGTTATAATGTTCCCATTATTTAATAAAGTATCAGTAAAATGAACAGATTTCATAAACATAGATATCAATTTAAGACGGTGAGTTTTTATCTAAGGACAAAAAAGGAGCAGTACATAGACAAATAGTGAGCAGATAATCTAGCAAAGTCATTGCAAAAATGCAAAGAAAAACATAGGAAGCTCTTAGCACAATGTCCAGCACTATGGTATTAGGAACTAATGCTGCACCAAAATTTCAACAATTGCCTTTATGAATTAGTAACAAAGTAAGGTAAACAGTGAAACTGAAGTACTCCTTTATAAATTTCTTTGTTTTTGTTTATTGATATGACAATTTTCAACACTAATGGATTATATAAATGAGTGTGCTTGCTTAGTTTTCTTGAATAATAATTTAAAACTCAATCACTAGAATTAACTTAAAACTGAACTCTTATTTTTAATTTTTGAAATTTTTGATACAGGGTCTTATGTAACCAATGCTTGTAATAAAGGCCTTGAGGTTGTTATAGAATCAAGTTGACCTTGAATTTCTTGGATTACAGGCATTTACACTATGTCTGGTGCTTTGGAAGGCTGGTACATGAACCCAGGGCTTCAACTATGTTAGAAAGAAACTCTAACAAATAAGCTACATCCTTAGCTTGGTAGCTAATTTTTGAAATAGAACTAAAATTATATATATAATTTTATATAAGCACCTATATAAGCATTAGTGAAAAATTAAATACTATGCTATATTTTAAAAGAAAGAAAACTTTTCAAACTAATGATGAGATAATACACTGCTTTTACATCTATTATTTCACTAGCCATTATATCTTAATGTATAAAAGATGTTTTTCAGGTTTCTTGTTTTTATATAATCTAACCAAAAACAGTCTTCAAGAATGTAAATGTAGAATAACAATTCCCAGTTACTAAACTTCTCCAAAAAGAACAAATATCAAGAAGCTTGCTTTATAAGCTTGGTAAAATGTAATAAGTGAGAAGAACCTTGGCAGAGCCTTTGAAACTGAGTTTTTGTTTCTTTGACTAACATCTCTTCTCTGGCAATGCTCTTGAAGGCATAATGTGCATCATTTACTAGCTCACGTTGCTTGTCTATCTTCTAAATCTTGCTGCACTTTGAAGAATTCTCCCCTGCAACGCCCATCTCTGACTTGGATCTTCTCCATCATACTAAATTATCCTAAGTTGTAGGAATTTAGGTGCTCCTGTGACACTGGCCAAATGGATAGCTTAAAGGAAACCACATGCTACTAATTGCCATATGCTGTGTTTTAGTTTACTAAGTTATGGCCTCACAGTTCACATCATGAAAACTCATGAGTCTCGATTGCCTGAGGTTGCTTGGCATGAAGAAAAAAGAAAGAAAAGCTTAAAATATCCCTTGGAAAACTCTCAGCTCAGCATTTTTCTAATAATCCCATACCCTTACACTTAGTCAAACCACTAAATATTTATTTTCATCTATTTTAGCATTTAATTTTCAGCTGCTTTACTTTATTTTATTTTTCTATTTTGTTTTCCCAAAGACATAGTAATTAATTAGAAAATAATGGAATAGATAATGAAATGGCTAACACATGAAACTTTGTAAGGAACACAGAGCATGCATACTAATTAGATTTACAAAGTCCTTTGTGACTTACAAAAGAGTCACATGATATAATGTTGTTGCCTTTCAAGGTTTTGTTCTATATGTTAATTATATCTGACAAAAATATTTTCAAAAGGTAGAATCTTAAGTAATCATTACATAAAGTCTGTTTCTTTTATTCTGCCACTGCATCTGCTGATCTTTATATAAACAAGGGTGCTAATGGTGACTTCTACTAAACTCATTTGCATAAGTTTAACCATCATTGTCAGTATCCATGACCACTAAGACATACCACCAAAATCTGAGTAATCTAAACTAAGAAAAACTTCTTTTTTTCACTTTTTTCCATTCAATTTGTGAAATAGGACCCACTGCAAGAGCATGCAATGCTGAAAATACAAGCTGATACCCATAAAGAAATGAGGTACAATCCAGTCATTAGGTATATTATAGTGTTTCTTGTGTTCGTGTTCCCACAAGCCTCTTAACCAAAAATAAAATTTATTCTGGCTCTTCCTGTGAACCATAGGTGTGGTAGGAAATTGTAAGGGTAATGGTAGGAATTTGAAGCAGTTGGTCTATAGTCAAGGAACAGAGATGAATGCCTACCCTCAGATCATTTTTTCTTTATAGTCAGTCAAGCACTCCAGGACAAAGAAAATAGCATACAAATTTAGGATTTTATTCTTACCATAGTTTAAATTCTTCTGTAAATTCCTTCCAAGACATATCTGGAGACATGGTTTCAAGATGATCCCAAGTTTTATGAAGATGGTAATCAAGATTAAACCACATGACCTACAGTTTGCCAACTTGACATAAACAAACACATCACCATCAAGCTATAAGCTTCTACTCTTTGCTTCCATAGGTGCATTTCCAACTCACAATGAAAAACAAACAAACAAACAAAAAACATTCAATCCAATTTCAAAGACTCCACAGTTTTTGTTCATTCCAACAGATGATGATTATTGCTTTTAGATGTCAATTGGCTATAATCTAGAATCATTTTGGAACATGGCCTCAATGAAATATTTCCTAGTCAAGATGGAGGTGGGCCTATAGGCATGTTTGCAGAGAATTGTCTTGATTATGCTAATTGAGGTAGGACATTCTACTCATACTGGGTGGCACCATTCCCTAAGCAGATTATCCTAAACTATGCAATAGTGAAGAAAGAAAGCTGAGTGAAGCCAGGCATTTATTCCTTCTCTCTCTACTCAGAATGTGGTTGTGATTGGTTACTCTAAGTTCCAACTATCTTGGTCTTTCTACTGTGATGGACTATGAGCTAAAATAAATCCTTTCTCACCCAAATTCCTTTTGGAAGCACTTTCTACTAAACAATATAAAACTAAGCTAATATAGTTTGCAATTGTAAATTGAGTCACATCTGAGATTCAAAGCAAGGTTTTTACTATGAGACTCAATAAAACAAAAAATATTATATATTTCTACTATGCAATGACACAACATAAAGAGTTTGATTCCCAAAGAGAAGAATGAGAACACAGCAAGGAATGCTCAGATGAAAGCAAAACATTGGAACCTCTGGATCCATGACTGGTGCATAGAACTCATGATGAAATTGTCTAGGTTTCAAAAGTCTTGAGTAAAACATTCATTCCACCTATTCTCCCTTCTGCACATAAAATCTTGCCATTTGGTCAATTCCATTCTTACATTTAACTTTCTTCTGCCAATATCTGATGATGCTGGTTATTCCATCATTCTGAGTTCTGCACTGTAACTTAGTTGTCGCCTTCACAGCTTCACATAGTGGTCTCTTAGATACTTCTTAAAAGGCTGCCGACTCTCTGACACATGTGTGACTGAAACCCTGGCACAGAATACATGACTACCTCAATTCTGTATTTTTCACCTCTGTGGGACTACTGTCATTGGGAAATTGTCACCAAGTTCTGCTGCAAGCTTAGGAAGGAACCAGACTCCCTTAGACTACAGTCACATGAATTTCTGTGTGACTATGCTGGGAAACACTTTATATGGCTAAATGTTATCCAGAAACAGAGACCTTTTAGTAATTTCTCAGTTTGAGTAATTTCTCAGTTTCTTTGTTTTCGAATAGAACTACATTTCCACAAAATGGAGTTTCAGAAGCATGAGTTTTATCCTCTGGTCATCTCTGCTGCACTAACACAGAACCAAGATTCTCTTCCAGGGTTCTATTAGCTTAGATGTTACATCCATTTTCTCAATATCATTTTCAACATTTAACTACTTTTATTTCTCTCTATATGACACATTTGTAATTTTTTCCTTTTCCTTTTTTCTTTTCTTTCTTTCCTTTTTTTTTTTCTTTCTTTTTACACTGTGTTTCTGGCTCTTGTATAGTGGCAGTGAACAGTATCCATGTCTCAGTTTGAATAGTATCCTGTCTTAACATTTGCTATATTAAATAAGTTTGTCAGTTTTTTCTACTAATGCTAAGCTCATCTGTAGATGAGGTTTGAAACATGGGCAAATGCTCACAAATTATTTTCAGAATATAACAGGAGTGTTCTGTACCTCCATTCTGATTTAAATACGTTTTTCCTTTGAAAGCACATGAGGCAGGCCTCTACTTTCTGTTTCTTTGTGAATTCTTGTCCTTTGAATTCCCAACAGAATGACTGATTTATCTGTTTCCAGCTAAATGTTCTGGCTTTTCTAGAAGGAAATTCCAACTTCTATGTTCACAATTCTGACAAACAAATCAAAACATATGAACTACATGGTTAATTCTATCAGAACAATACACCAACTTCTTTATATGAAATTTCTACATTAGTTACTTAGTTATGGGAAAATATGTAACAATGGACTTGAGGACATAATGATTCTATTTTGTTTTATAATTAAAATGTACAGTCTAGAAGTCATGGTAGTCATGGTAGCAGGAGCTTTAGGCAGCCAGTAGTACCACATCTATAGTGAGAAGCAGATGGCAGAGTGCTTGAGATCACCTCTGTTTCTCCTTCTTATTCAGTCGAGGCTTATATCCCAGGCAGTGGGGATACCCACATTCTATATGACTGTGACCATCGTATTTAACCAAATCTAGTTAACCTTTTACTTTCATGCCTGAAAATTTTTTCATGGATTTTATGTTCTGTCAATTTGATAATCTAAATTAACCATCTCTTTATGATTAGGTGGCAATTGTACATGAAGTAAATTCCAAGTACCATTCTTTTGGTGTCAAATCTTTCCACCATCAATTTAAAAGTATCATCATTTCCAACTTCCTTTAAAATCAATGAATATATATATAATCTCACAGCTCTCACCTTAAATAGAATTATCTGGAGACAGCAGAATTATCTGGAGACAGACAATTAGTGAAAATGGCAGAACAACCCAGATTTTTGATATAATAAACTGCAAGGTCCAACATGAGCCCAGTTCCCTTAAGTTGTGTTCTACAGAACAAAGAAAAGCCATGATGGAAACATCAGAGAGGCTTTTATTACAAAATTGGGCAAGTTCTCATGTGGGCCTCAGATGTCTCTTATTGCATTGTTAACATTTCAATTGGTGGGTGCTAGTTAGTGGTCTAATAGGTTAATAAATTCTAAAAGAATTTTACTTATTACTTACAGGATGTTAGTTCTGACACAGAGGTGGATCAATGGCTGTTCAAGGGCCAAAAGCAAGCCAAAGATAGGGCAATTAGCCTCCAGACGTGGAATATTACAACCTGTTCACTTTACTACATTTCTTGGCTATTGTTTTTATTTCTCTTCTATTAAAAAATTATTTTCTCATGCACTATATACTGATTACAGCTCCCCCTTCCTCCCAATTCCTCAATGCTTCCCTTCCCATCTGGATCTATTCCCTTTCTGTTTTTTATTAGGAAAGAATAGGTCTCTAAGAGACAACAATAAAACATAACAAAATGTAATATAAGGTAAAATAAGGACTGTCACTTCAAATTTGGACAAAGCAACCTATCAAAAATAACCAGAGGTTAGATATGCCAAAGACACTGATCAGCCAGTCAATCTTTGGAGATACAGATTCTTTTCATGAATTTAATATTATGGACTCAATACAGAATATTTGCATGCATCTACTAGCTCATTGTAAATCAAGTATCTCTCTCGACCTTTGCCCTTAAGACTACAGTTCTTGCTTGTGTTCTCAACTCACTTTCTCTTTTTTTTTCTATTGTATGTTACTTTCTTTGTGAATTGTATGAGGACACTTGAATTGTTTAAAGTCCACCATGATAAGAGGAAGATACCCTGACATGCTTAATTTCAATTATGTCCACAGAGGATCCATTGGAGTTTGAGGTTAAATATGGAAATAGCAACCCAACTTGATGATGAGAGGACTGAGCCAGCCACAGCCAGGCTGACTCCATGACAGGCTGGAAACTGGCAGTTTGGGAAACAAGGCCTAAGATTTTGCTTCCCAGAAGTAGAAAAATCCATTCCAGGAAAAAACAAAACAAAAAACACAACAACAACAAAACAACAACAACAACAAAAAACAACCTCACAGGCAGTCCAAGTTCCCTCACGACCTAGCCTGAGCCAACCCCACAGGCAGCACCACAGGAGCTATAGAAGCTCCTGCACCACCTAGCTTGAGCCAATTATAGTTAATCAGCCAAAGTTGCTGAAATCATCCAGAGTCTTAAACAAGTACACAGGCACCTATACCCTTGGAGAGAGAACCATCCAATCAAGGGAAAGAAAGATAACATTCACCCACTCCTACTCTAACAGGGTTTAAATTGACTCTTCAAAGTCCATACCTCTGTGTTCCATCCGATGTATGATGGACTCCTTTATGTAAATTCTCTGCAGAAAAAAACTCTCTTCGCTGTTGTATAATATTTTAGTCTAGGGTATCATTCCTCATAAACCACAGACCCTTACAGTATTATTTAACAAGCAAAACAGTATTCCTCAATATGAAAAAGAGTAAAACTGTCATTCAGATAGACCCTAAATATAAAGAATGTCCCAAAAGATTTGTAGCATATCATTATTATATGAGTATCTAATGGGTAACATTGAGGAAAGAGAAAAGACTTGAGTCACCGAAACGTTGTCTTGCCTTTATGTCAATTCAAGCACTACCTGTCTTACATTACATACTTAGGGTTTTCATTGCTAATATTGGTTGCAAGATTTCAGTGTATACATTTGAAATCTGATCTGGAAAAACCACACTATAGTGACAAGTTAATGTTTTTCCTGTTTTTTGTTTTGTTTTTTATTTGCTTATTTTATTTGTTTTTTTTTTAAATGAATTAAGAACTTATTCATTGTCTTTGAAATATACAGAAATAGCTACGGAATACCTATAACTATGGAATGAGTCTTTGAGATAGAGCAGGTAATGGATTTTATAGTTAAGATTATTAGTATGCTACAGGCTGATTAAGACTTCATAGATATTATTTGACTTTTCCTTTAACCACAAACTTGCTTAGTATACACTGTTAGTATTCTGAAGAGGAGGAGCATGCTATAAGTTTGTTTTCAGCTTCATTTTTTTCTAGAGACTACATTAGCAAAAAAAAAAATAAACCTTCAGAAAAAAATCATAGTGAAGCAGTGCTGGTTTTATTCTGTTGTGTTGCTTGTAATTGTACGTAGAGCTTCAGGCATGCTAGACAGCATCCTAGTCCTGAGCTATTTCATTGGTCATGTTTTAAATAAAATATTATGAGATGGCATCTCCAAGCTACTCTTGTGGATACTCTGTAATATAAGCAAGTCTTGAGTTATTAGTCATTTGTACTCAACCTCAGAAGTAGTTAGGATCAATTCCTATACAACCACATTCTGCTAGGCTTCATTTTTACAAAGGATTTAGAAGCCCTTGTTACCATACCTTACTTGCAGTGATACCTAACTGGAACATAACTATTTACTAATTACAGTTGAAGTATCCAAAAATGTAATAAATCTATGTGATGTTTAAGAGTATCTTCAGTATAAATGTTTTAACTCTACTTTCTGCTAATACAAAGAAATAGATTATATTTGAAAAATCTTAGCTAAATGGAAGCCTCAAGATCCTGTTGATGCTTCTTTATATCTTACACATTAACCTAAATAGCTACACTAAAATAACCAAATGGCATAATTAGGGAGAATGGATATGAAAACACACACATGTGTCACACAACTGTGATCTACAGAATCCCATTGATTTATACTCAAGAAAAGTAGAAGATAACACATTACAAGATAAGTAATTCAAAGTACTGTAACAGTGACTTTTATTTTTTCAGATAAAGTGATGAGATGAGAGCTGTACTCAACCTGTATGAATATATGGCTTTGATAAAACCCAGAAAGTTTCCTTCTCTCTTCTAACTATCCCTAGACCTAGATCTGGAAGTTTCTATTCTTCCAAGCTGCCTTACTCAAACTGGCTTCTGACTGATTTGCTCTCCTTGGATATCCTGCTTCTGAACTCCATTAATTGAACTATGTGATTGAAACTTCTCTGGACCAAACTGTTCTGAATTGAATTGAGCTCAACCACACTCAACTGAACCTACAGAACTGAACTCAAATAAACTCCACTGCATTGCCTGAACTCAACTGAACTGTACTCATGGAAGTGTCCTCTATTCCTCACCCATTCTGCTATGCTCTCTTTCCTCTTAGTAACATCTCCTTCCTGTCTGTTCTTCCAGTATTTGGGCGCATCCTATCTTTGACTAATTCCATCAAATCTTTCTGTGGTTTGTCATATTGTCTGCCTCTCAATTAGATATCATGTACAAACATGGCTACTTCCTTCTACAAACCAATCTTACGTTCATTGTTAGAGATTAAATGTATGTGCTAAGGGCATGCCTGGATTCCAGCTGGAGGGATTAAAGATAGGTACTAATGGATGTCTGTATTCCAACCAGATCACACCAACCTAGGTCTTCCCCTTGCTAGAGTAGCCATGTTACTGAATTAAAATTCCTTTACAAAATACATTATTGTTAATTTGAGAGAGTCTTGCTATGTAAATCTGGTAGGCCTAGAACTCATGGTCAAGATCAGTCTGGCTTCAAAGTTACATCAATTCTCTCTCCTTTGCCTCCTAGATGCTACAATTACAGGGTTTGGCTACTATGCCTTGCAAAAATAAAATAAAAATAATTAAGTCAAACTAAAGAAAAAATACAGTTTAAAAATAGTAGATATATTTTGTAGAGATATTATAACTATGCTCCTAAAACAAATACCCATTCTTGAGAAGTGGCTTATAGTATTATTAACTTACTAAGTAATAATAATATTATTATTACTTATAGTAATACTTTATACTAGTAATAGTAATTATAGTATTATTAATAGTAGTAATTATAGTAATAGTAATTATAGTATAGTATATAGTATTACTAGTAATAGTAATTATAGTATTATTACTTACTAAGATGAAAGAAAGAGCCAAATTATTATCTAACAGACAAACCTACAAAAAACAAAAAACAAAAACAAAAATTCTGTTTTTGGATAAAATTCAGTGAAAGCAGGTGAATAACAGGAATAAAAATAATCAAATAATACTTATTGAAGGAGATAAAAATATGCTCATTCTAAAAAAGACATACTTATTGAGGGAGATAACATTATGCTCATTCTAAAAAAGACATACAATCTAAACTTTGGCATAAGTACAAAAATATATAATTTGAATATAAATACTTCCAAATGTTACTTATTTAGATTCTCAGTTTGTAGTTAGCTGCACTATTTTCAGGGATATTAGAACTTTAGGAGATGGAGCAGAGTTGGTGGAACTGGCGCAGTGGGAGTGTGCCTTTGAGAGCTGTACCTGCTCTCCACTGACTTGCTCTCTTCTATATCCTCTGCTCAACATAAAGTCAGGAGTCACTTTCTTACTCACTCCCACTGCCAATCCATTTTGACTAAACAGATCTTCAGAATCAACATACCCAAGAACTATGGATGTAAATATCAGAAAAAAAAATGAACCATAATAAAACTTACTTGGCTCCTCTCATATATTTGTTGCAGTAAGGAGAAAAATTTGCTAACACTGGGACCTTAAAGTTATTATATTGTAGTTGCTGGGTTTGTTTTTTTTTTTTTTTTTTTTTTTTTTGCGTAAGAACCAAATCCCCAAGGCCCAGTAAGAAAAATATAAATTTGGCTGGATAGAATTTAAAAAAAAAAAATGGTGATATGATATTCCCCAGGACCACCACTAGTTCTATAGAAATTTTCTCTAATTACAATTTCCAATTTTTATTATGTTAATTCTGCCAATCCATGAGCATGGAAGATCTCTCCATTTTCTGAGAGCTTCTTTGATTTCTTTCTTGAGAGACTTGAAGTTCTTGTCATATAGATTTTTCACTTGTTTGGTTAGAGTCACTCCAAGATATTTTACATTATTTGTCACTATTTTGAAGGATGTTGTTTTCCTAATTTCTTTCTCAGCCATTTTATCATTTGTATAAAGGAAGGCTACTGATTTATTTGAGTTAATTTTATATGTGGCTACTTTGCTGAAGTTGCTTGTCAGCTAGAGAATTTCTTTGGTAGAGTTTTTAGGGTCACTTATATATACTAACGTATCTTCAAATAGGGATACCTTTATTTCTTCTTTGACAATTTGTATCCCCTTGATGTTTTTTAAATTGTATTATTGTTCTATCTAGCACTTCAAGCACTGAATTGAATAGATATGTTGAGAGTGACCATCCTTGTCTTGTCCCTGATTTTAGAGGGTTGTTTCAAGTATCTCTCTATTTAATTTAATATTGGCTGTTGGTTTGCAATAAATTGCTTTTGTTATATTTAGGTATGGGCCTTGAATTTCTGATCTCTCCAATACTTTTAACATGAAGAGGTGTTGTGTTTTGTCAAACGGTTTTTCTGCATCTAAGGAGATGGTCATGTGATATTTTTCTTTAAGCTTGTTTATATAGTGGATTATGTTAATGGATTTTTATATATTGAACCAACCTTGCATTCCTGGGATGAAGCCTACTTGATCGTGGCGAATGATGGATTTGATGTGTTCTTGGATTTGGTTTGCAAGAATTTTATTGAGTAATTTTGCATCGATACTCATAAGTGACATTGTTCTGAAGTTCTCATTTTTGGTTGGGTCTTTGTGTGGTTTAGGTATCTGAGTAGCTGTGGCTTCATAGAACGAATTAGGTAGGGTTCCTTATGTTTCTATTTTATGGAATAGTTTGAGGAATATTGGTATTAGGTCTTCTTAGAAGGTCTGGGAGAATTCTGCACTAAATCTGTCTGGCCCTAGGCCTTTTTTGGTTGGGAGGTTTTTAATGACTTCTATTTCCTTATGGAATATGGGCTTGTTTACATATTTTTGGTGTTCTTGTTTTAACTTTGGTATGTGGTAATTGTCTAGAAAACCATCCATTTCATCTAGATTTTCCAGTTTTATTGAGTATAGGCTTTTGTAGTAGGATCTGATGATTTTTTGAATTTCCTCTATTTCTGTTGTTATGTCTCCCTTTTCATTTCTGATTTTGTTAATTTGGATACTGCCTCAGGACCCTTTAGTTATTTTGGCTAGGGGTTTATCTATCTTGCTGTTTCTGTCAAAGAACCAGCTTTGGTTTGTTTTTATTTTCCTTTGTATTGTTTTCTTTGTTTCTATTTGATTGATTTAAGAAGTTTCCTGCAAAACTCAAAAAGGTCAACAAGCTTGAAGGGCCCAAATGAAGACACCTCAATCCCACTTCTGAGGAAGAAGAAAGCAATCACAAGAAGGAGGGAGGGAGGGACCTGCGTGTGAAAGGGGACTCTGGGTTAGAGAGGGAAATATGATTTGGTATTAGGTGGGAGGAAAGGACTGAAGCCCTGAGGTCCAGCAGAAAGAACAGAAACAGGGAACCTCAGGACGTAGGAGGTAGAGGGACCTTCTAGACTGTACCAGAGACTTGGGAGGTGAGAGACTCTCAGGACTGAAAGAAAGGTACCTTAGATGAAATGCCCTACAGGGTTGCCATCCCACAGACATAACCCTGACCCATATTTGTTCTTGTCTGAAAAAACTGCAGGAATGGACATGGAGAGGTGTCTGAGGGAAAGAAGGTCCACTGACAGGCCCAAAGTGGGATCCAGAGCAAGGGGAGGCCCCAAGGCCTGACACTATTACTGAGGCTGTGGAGTGCTCACAAAAAGGGACCTAGCATAACTGCCCTCTGAAAGACCCAACAAACAGCTGAGTCAGATGCAGATGTTTTCACCCAACCAAGGGACAGAAGTTGCTGAGCATTGTGGTTGAAGTAGAGAAAAGCTGGAAGAAGCTGAGGAGGAGAGCATTCCTGTATTAGGACCAGCAGTCTCAATTAACCTGGACTCCTGAGATCTCTCAGGCACTGAACCACCAAACAGGCAGCATAAACCAGCTGATATCAGGTCCCCAACACATATACAGCAGAGGACTGCCGGGTCTTGGTTCAGTCGGAGAAGATGTGCTTAACCCTCAAGAAAATGGAGGCCCCAGGGAATTTGAGGTCCAGTTGGGTGGTGGTGGGAAGAGTGGGGACATCCTCATGCAGATAGGGCTCCTGCAGATAGGGTGGTGGGGAGGAGGTATGGGATGGGGAATAGTCAGAGGGTGGACCGGGAGAGGAATAAATCTGGAGTGGCAAAAAAAAAAAAAAAAAAAAAAAGAATTAAAAAAGAATTTTCCATAAAAACCTCCTAGGACACATAATTTTTTAAAATATGTCAAAAACATTATCAATGAATTCTAGAATTTTTTTTTTTAAAAAAAGAAGAATTAAAGTTGGAATTTAGAAACCTTAATAAACCATTTAGAAAATTCAAGGTTAAGCCTTATAGACTGAATGGATCATGTAGAAGGTAAAGTATCAGAACCTGAAGATAAAGTAGAAGAATTAAACCACTCTAACTAAGAAAACAAAACAAATTTGAAGGCAAAAAAATCTCTCAAAAGCGATGTGTAGGAATTTGAAGATAGTATAAAAAGACCAAATCTATGAATACATACTAGGCAGAGAATACAATTCCTGTCAGTGGCATAGACCGGATGGTAGGATTGGAGAAAAAACAAACAAACAAACAAACAAACAAAACAAAACAGTGATAATAAAAAAGAAGCACATAGAACAGGAAATAGAGAGGACCAGATAAATCAAACAAGCAAACATACAAAGAACTCCCCTGAAATAGTATATTAAAGTTAGACCATTAAAAACATATAATTAAAGAGGGGGTATTGAAAGCTTTAAGGGAAAACCCAGGAGTCACATATAATTAAAACATAAGAGTAAGATGACTTCTTAACTAAAAATTTAAAGAAGAACATCAAGCAATGTGTTCCGAGTTCTAAAATACAGCATAGACTGCAAAATCTGTCAAATGTACATTCAATAATTGAAGGTAAAATAAAAATGTTGTCATGAGGTAAACAGGCTAAAATTCATGTCTATTAAATCCCCCTCATAGAGAATACTGGGAACACTGATTTAGACTGAAGAAAGGAAAAAGCTCGTTGATATAGGAAGAAAAGAAATGAAGGTTAAAATTATTGAAACAGAAAGTAAGTCTTAGAACACAAAAAGTAAACGAAAATGTTTACCAATTTGTCGAAAATGTCTTTTTTCCACTGGATGGTTTTAGCTTCTTTGTCAAAGATCAAGTGACCATAATTGTGTGGGTTCATTTCTCAGTCTTCAATTCTATTCCATAGATTTTCCTGCATGTCTCTGTACAAATACCATTAAGTTTTTATCACTATTGCTCTGTAATACAGCTTGAGGTCTGGGATGGTGATTCCCCCAGATGTTCTTTTATTGTTGAGAATAGTTTTCACTATCCTGGGTTTTTGGTGATTCCAAATGAATTTGAGAATTGCTCTTTCTAACTCTATGAAGAACTGAGTTGGAATTTTGATGGGGATTGCATTGAATCTGTAGATTGTTTTTGGCAACATAGCCATTTTAACTGTATTAATCCTGCCAATCCATGAGCATAGGAGATCTTTCCATCTTCTGAGGTCTTTTTTGATTTCTCTCTTCAGAGACTTGAAGTTCTTGTCTTATAGATCTTTCACTTGTTTGGTTAGAGTCACACCAAGATATTTTATATTGTTTGTGACTATTGTGAAGGGTGTTGTTTTACTGATTTCTTTCTCAGCCTGTTTATTTTTTGAGTATAGGAAGGCTAGTGATTTGTTTGAGTTAATTTTCTATCCAGCCACTTTGCTGAAGTTGTTTATCAGCTGTTGGAGTTCTCTGTGGCTACCCACTCATCTCTCAAATTTTAACCCAGAATTGTTCCTGTCTAAAAGAAATACAGGGACAAAGAGTGGAGCCGAGACTCAAGGAAAGGCCATCCAGAGATTGACCTCCCTGGGGATCCATTCCATGTGCAGACACCAAACCCAGACACTGATATTGATGTCAAGAAGTGCTTGCTGACAGCAATCTGATATAGCTGTTTCCTGAGAGGCTCTGCCAGATCATGACCAATACAGATGCAGATGCTCATAGCCAACCACTGGACTGAGCACAGGGACCCCAACAGAGGAGTTAGGGGAAGGACTGAAGGAGCTGAAGGGACCTTATCTGGCATCAATGGGAGATTGCTCCTGTAAAGGCTTGACGCCCCAGTGTAGAGGAATGCTAGGACAGTGAGGCAGAAGTGAGTAGGTGGGTGAGGGAACACTCTCATAGAAGCAGGGTATGGGGGAATGGGATAGGGAGTTTGCAGCTGGGAAACCAGGAAAGGAGATAACATTTGAAATGTAAAAAAAAATAAAAATAAAATAACATAAGTAATATAAACTAAAATAAAAATAGCAAACATATAGCAAAATGACAGTGTCTCAGGTACTGTTCTATTACTGTGAAGACCTCTTATGGTCAAAAAACCACAACTTTAAAATGAAAACAAATTAACTTTTCTTTGGGTCTACTTAGAGTATCAGAGAATTACTCCATTATCATCCAGGCTCAAAGCATACAGGCATTGCATCGCTCTAGAGAAGTCCCTAAGGTCTTTACTTCCTGATCTATGGGTAGCAAGGAGAGAGAGAGAGAGAGAGAGAGAGAGAGAGAGAGAGAGAGAGAGAG
>JADRCH010000080.1:4016564-4038811 GCA_019843965.1 Rhynchomys soricoides
AGAGAGAGAGAGAGAGAGAGAGAGAGAGAGAGAGAGAGAGAGAGAGAACAGAGACAGAGAAGGAAACAAATATGTCAGAGATAGAAACTGACACAGATGTGGACATGGAGTTGGATCTAGGTACAAAGACATAAAGATGCAGAGAAAGAGATAGACAAAGACAAACAGAGATAGAGATTACTAATTGAAAATGGTGTAAACCTTTGAAATTTTAAAGCCTACCTTGTCAGTGGCACACTGCCTCCAATAAGGACATAACTCCTAACCCTTCTAAAACTGTTTCACCTATAAAAGACAAAGTATTAAAATATAGAAACTAATAGGGGCCATACTCATTCAAACCAGAACAAATAGTATGAATAAAATCAATTGGGGGAGCAAAAGCTGTATTTCATCTTACAGCAGTGGTTTTCAACTTTTCTAAGATGCAACCCTTAAATACAGTTCCTCATGGTATGGTGATACCCAACAGTAAAATTATTTCATTGCTACTTCATAACTATAATTTTGCTACTGTTATATATCTTAATGTTAATATCTGATATATAGAATATTTGATATGCTGCTACCCTCACAGGTCAAAATCCACAGTTTGAAAACCATTGCTCTACAGGTTTTATACATCATGAGAAAACTCAGAGCATAAATAGGGAAGAAACTTAGAAGCAGGAAGAACTGAAGCAAAACAATGGAAGGAATACTGGTTACTGGTTGGCTCTCCATGGGTTATCTTACCATTTGCTTTCTTATATAACCCAGAACCACGTGTCCAAGAGTAGCAGTGGCTGTAGTGTGCTGGATGCTCATATATCAATTATTAATCAATAAAATGGTCCAAATACCCATAGGACAATGTGAAGGACATAATTTCTCTATTGAGGAACCTTCTTTCTTGGTGATTCTATTTTATGTCAAGTTGAAAAAAAAAACTAATCAACACAATGTCTTCATGGTAATACTGGAAAAGGAATAGATAACTTTAGGTAATATGCCTCAGTGCAGAAAAGACTGTATATGACATACTCAGAGTCAGGTTCATTTTATTTTATTTTTTTTAAATTAAAGATTTATTCATTTACTTTATGAATATGAAAACAGTGTTGATGTCTACAGACACACCAGAAAAGGGCATTAGATCTCATTATAGAGGGTTGTGAGCCATCAGGTGGTTGCTACGAATTGAACTCAGAACTTCTGGAAGAGCAGTCAGAGTTTTTTTTGTTATTGTTTTGTTTTTCTGTTTTGTTTTATTTTTTTTCCATTTTTTCATACATTCTTTACATTTCAAATGTTTCCCCTTTCCAGATCTCCCCTTTGGAACCTCCCCATTCCCTCACCCCTCACCCTGTCACTATGGGGGAATTCCCCCACCCACCCACCTACCCATTCTCATCATCCCTCCTTGGCATTCTCCTATACTGGAGGACCTAACACCCTCAGGCCAAAGGACCTGTTCTCCCAATGATGTCTAACAAGACCTTCCTCTGCCACATATGTGGCATGCACCATGGTCCCTCCATGTGTATTCTTTGGTTGGTGATCCAGTCTCCAGGAGTATCTAGGGGTCAGGCCAGTTGCCACTATTGCTCCCTCCCTGAGGCTGCAAACTCCCTTAGCTCCTTCAGTCCCTTCTCCAAGTCCTCTGTCTGGCTACTCACACACAGCTCTACAGTTGCTGTGATGTGACTCTTGTGTATTTCAAACTTTTGGGTTAATAACCATTTATCAGTGAGTAAATACCATGTTCATTCTTTTGTGACTGTGTTAACTCGCTCAGGATGACATTTTCAAGTTCCAGTCATTTGCCTGAGAATTCATTAAGTCATTGTTTTTAATAGCTGAGTAGTATTCCATTGTGTAAATGTACCACATTTTCTGTATCCATTCCTCTGTTGAGGAACATCTGGGTTCTTTCCATTTTCTGGTAATTATAAATATGGCTTCTATAAACATAGTGGAACATGTGTCTTTATTACATGGTGGCGCATCTTCTGGGTATATGACCAGGAGTGGTATAGATGGGTCCTCAGGTAGTATTATGTTCATTTTTCTGAGTGTCCACCAAACTGACTTCCAGAGACGTTGTATCAGCTTGCATTCACACCAACAGTGGAGGAGTGTTCCTCTTTCTCCATATCCTCGCCAACATCTGCCTTCACCTGAGTTTTTGATCTTAGCCATTCTGACTGGTATGAGATGGAATCTCAAGGTTGTTTTGATTTGCATTTCCCTGATGACTAAGGATGTTGAACATTTCTTTAGGTGCTTCTCAGCCATTCGAGATTCCTCAGTTGAGAATTCTCTGTTTAGCTCTGTTCCTCATTTTTTGATATGGTTATTTGGATCTCTGGAGTCTAGCTTCTTGAGTTCTTTGTATACCTTGGATACTAACCCTCTGTCAGATATAGGATTGGTAAAGATCTTTTACCAATCTGTAGGTTGCCGTTTTGTCCTATTTACAGTGTCCTTTGCCTTATAGAAGCTTTGTAATTTTATTAGGTCCCATTTTTTGATTCTTGATCTTAGAGCACAAGCCATAGGTGTTCTATTCAGGAATTTTTCCTCTGTGCCCATGTGTTCCAGACTTTTCCCAACTTTCTCTTCTATTAGACTCAGGGTATCTGGTTTTATGTGGAGGTCCTTGATCTACTTGAGCTTTGTACAGGGAGATAAGAATGGATCAATTTGCAATCATCTACATGTAGACCACCAGTTGAACCAGCACCATTTGTTGAAGATGCTGTCTTTTTTTCACTGTATGGTTTTAGTTCCTTTGTCAAAGATCAAGTGATGCAGTTTGATCACTACTGCTCTGTAGTACAGCTTGAGGTCAGGGAGGCTTATACCCCCAGACGTCCTTTTATTGTTGAGAATACTTTATGCTATCCTGGGTTTTTTGTTATTCCATATGAATTTGAGAATTGCTCTTTCTAAGTATATGAAGAATTGAATTGGTATTTTGATGGGGATTGCATTGAATCTGTAGATTGCTTTTGGCAGGATGGCCATTTTAACTATATTAATCCTGCCAATTCATGAGCATGGGAGATCTTTCCATCTTCTGAGGTCTTCTTCGATTTCTTTCTTCATAGACTTGAAATTCTTGTCATACAGATCTTTCACTTGTTTGGTTAGAATCACACCAAGATATTTTATATTGTTTGTGACAATTGTGAAGGGTGTCATTTCCCTAATTTCTTTCTCAGCCTCTTTATCCTTCAAGTATAGGAAGGCTACTGATTTGCTTGAGTTAATTTTGTATCTGGCCACTTTGCTGAAGGTGTTTATCAGCTGTCGGAGATCTCTGGTGGAATTCTTCAGGTCACTTAAGTATACCATCATATCATCTGTAAATAGTGATATTTTGATTTCTTCCTTTCCAGTTTGTATCCCTTTGACCTCCTTTTATTGTCTAATTGCTCTTGCTAGAACTTCAAGTATTATATTTAATAGATAGGGAGAGAGAGGGCAGCCTTGCCTAGTCCCTGATTTTAGTGGGATTGCTTCAAGTTTCTCTCCATTTAGTTTGATGTTGGCCAATGGTTTATTGTATATTGATTTTACTATGTTTAAGTATGCTACTTGAATTCCTGATCTTTCCAAGACTTTTATTATGAAGGGATGTTGAACTTTGTCAAATGCTTTTTCAGCATCTAATGAAATGACCATGTGGTTTTTTCTTTGAGTTTGTTTTATGTAGTGGATTACATTGATGGATTTCCAGGTATTGAACCATCCATGCATCTCTGGGATGAAGCCTACTAGGTCATGGTGAATAATTGTTTTGATGTGTTCTTGGATTTGGTTTGCAAGCTTTTTATTGAGTATTTTTACATCTATATTCATAAGAGAAATTGGTCTGAAGTTTTCTTTTATTGTTTTGTCTTTGTGGGGTTTGGTATCAGTGTAACTGTGGCCTCAAAGAATGAATTGGGTAGTGTTCCTTCTGCTTCTATTTTGTGGAATAGATTGAAGAGTATTGGTATTAGGTCTTCATTGAAGGTCTGATAGAATTCTGCACTGAACCCATCTGGTCCTGGGCTTTTTGTGGTTGTGAGACTTTTAATGACTACTTCTATTTCTTTAGGGGTTATGGGACTGTTTAGATGGTTTATCTGATCTAGATTTAACTTTGGTAATTGGTATCTGTCTAGAAACTTGTCCATTTCCTCCAGATTTTCCAATTTTGTTGCGTATAGGCTTTTGTAGTAGAATCTGATGATTTTTTTAATTTCCTCAGAATCTGTTGTTATATCTCCGTTTTCCTTTCTAATTTTGTTAATTTGCATACTGTCCTTGTGTCCTCTGGTTAATCTGTCTAAGGGTTTATCTATCTTTTTGGTTTTCTCAAAGAACCAGCTCCTGGTTTTGTTGATTCTTTGTATAGTTCTTTTAGGTTCTACTTGGTTGATTTCAGCCCTTATTTTGATTATTTCCTGCCTTCTACTCCTCTTGGGAATATTAGCTTCTTTTTGTTCTAGAACTTTCACTTGTGCTGTTAAGGTGCTAATATATGCTCTCTCCAGATTCTTTTTGGAGGCATTCAGAGCTATGTGTTTTCCTCTTAACATTGCTTTCAATGTGTCCCATAGGTTTAGGTATGTTGTACTTTCAAGGAAGTCTTTAATTTCTTTCTTTCTTTCTTCTTTGACCAAGTTATCATTGAGTAGAGCATTGTTCAGCTTCTATGTGTATGTAGGCTTTCTCTTGTTGTTCTTGCCATTGAAGACCAGCCTTATTTTGTAGTGATCTGATAGGAGGCATGGGATTATTTCAATCTTCTTATATCTGTTGAGGGTTTTTTTTGTGACCAATTGGTCAATTTTGGAGAAGGTACCATGAGGTGCTGAGAAGAAGGTATAATCTTTTGATGTAGGATGAAATGTTCTATAGATATCTGTTAAATCCATTTGGTTCATAACATCTGTTAGTTTCACTGTGTCTGTGTTTAGTTTTTGCTTCTAAGATCTGTCTATTGTTGATAGTGGGGTGTTGAAATCTCTCACTATTATTGTGTGATTATTGGTGCAATGTATGCTTTTTGCTTTAGTAAAGTTTCTTTTACATGTGGGAACCTTTCCATTCTGGGCATAGATGTTCAGAATTGAGAGTTCTTCTTGGTAGATTTTTCCTTTGATGAGTATGAAGTGTCCTTCTTTATCTTTTTTGATGAATTTTGGTTGAAAGTTGATTTTATCTGATATTAGAATGGCTACCCCAGCCTGTTTCTTGGGGCCATTTGCCTGGAAGATTTTTTTCTAGCCCTTTACTCTGAGGTAGTGTTTGTCTTTAACACGGAGGTGCTTTTCCTGGATGCAGCAAAATGCTGGGTCCTGTTTATGGATACAGTCTGTCAGTCTATGTCTTTTTATTGGGGAATTGAGACCATTGATGTTAAGAGATATTTAAAAATAGTGATTGTTGCTTCATGCTATTTTCAATGTTGTTTATATGTTTGTTTTGCTATCTTCTTTTGTATTTGTTGAAAGATTACTTTCTTGCTTTTTCTTGGGTGTAGTTTCCCTCTTTGAGTTGGCGTTTTCCATGTATTATTCTTTGTAGGGTTGGGTTTGTGGAAACATACTGTGCGAATTTGGATTTGTCATAGAATATTTTGGTTTCACCATTTATGATTATTGAGTGTTTTGCTGGGTATAGCAGCCTGGGCTGGCGTTTGTGTTCTCTTAGAGTCTGTATGAGATCTGTCCAGGATCTTCTAGCTTTCATAGTCTCTGGTGAGAAGTCTGGTGTAATTCTGATATGTCTGCCTTTGTATGTTACTTGCCCTTTTTCCCTTACTGTTTTTAATATTCTTTCCTTACTTTGTGTATTTGGTGTTTTGACTATAATGTGATGGAAGGAATTTCTTTTCTGGTCCAATATATTTGGAGTTCTGTAGGTTTCTTGTATATTTATGTTCATCACTTTCTTTAGGTTAGGGAAGTTTTCTTGTAAAATTTTGTTGAAGATATTTACTGTTCCTTTAAGTTGGGAATCTTCACTCTGTTCTATACCAGTTATCCTCAGGTTCTGTCTTCTCATTGTATCCTGGATGTTTTGGGTTAGGATTTTTTTTTTTTTTTTTTTTTTTTTTTTTTGCATTTTGTGTTTTCTTTGACTGTTGTGTCCATGTTTTCTATAGTATCTTCTGCACCTGAGATTCTCTCTTCAAGCTCTTGTATTCTGTTGGTGATGCTTGCATCTTTGACTCATGATTTCTTTCCTAGGTTCTCTAAATCCGGGGTTGTCTCCCTTTGTGATTTCTTTATCATTTCTATTTCTGTTTTTAATTACTGAATTGTTTTGTTCATTTGTTTTATGTGTTTTCCTGTAATTCTGTCCATTTGATTGTGTTCTCCTGTAAGTCTTTAAGTCATTTTTGTTTGTCCTCTTTAAGGGCTTCCAGTTGTTTGCCTGTGTTCTCTTGTATTTCTTTAAGTGTGTTATTTATTTCCTTCTTAAAATCTTTTATTATCATTATGAGATGTGATTTTAAGTCTGTGTCTTGCTTTTCTGGTGTGTTGGGATATCCAGGGCTTGCTGTGGTGGGAGAGCTGGGTTCTGATGATGCGAAGTAGTCTTGGTTTCTATTCTTTGTGTTTTTGCTCTTGCCTTTCGCCATCTGGTTATCTCTGGTGTTAGCTGGTCTTACTGTCTCTGACTGTGGCTTGTCTTTCCTGCATGCCTTGGTGTCAATACTCCTTGGAGACCAGTTCTCTCTGTGCTTAAAGGTATGTCAGCACTCCTGGTATACCAGCTCTCTCCTGGCACTATTTGAGTATAGAGTCCTATGTCACAGGATCTGCTCTCCAGTCACCAAAGGAAACCAGATCCCTGTTCCTTAGTCCCTGTGACCTGGGTATACCAGTTGGGTCCTTCTGGGCAGTCAGTCTTGTTCCCAGTCCTGGGAGCTTTCTCCCAGTGCTATTTGTCTATGGAGCCCTGGTGGCCTGGGCAGAGTTCTCCTGCCACAGATGGTAACTAGAAGATTCTTACCTCCTGGCTGTTCCTGAGTCCCCTTGTTTGGAGCTCAACTCTTGCTGCTTTTCCAGACTTGTGGGTGGCTAGCTTTCTCCTGGCACTGTTTGGCTATGGAACCCTGTTGTCACAGGCAGAGGTCTCCAGCCACAGTTGGAAACCGGAAGGCTCTAACCTCTCAGTTTCATTTTAAATGGAGAAAATTGTAAAGCAATCTCATCTAAATCAGGAAAAAGACAGAACATTTTCCAATCTATAGTGCTGGAATCAATATATATAGTAATAGGACAAGATAAATTCAAAGTATACAAATAGAAACATTGAAAAATTTCCTCTTTGTACGTACAGTATTACACATAAGAGATTATGTAAGTTTGAAAATGATTACTTTGAATAAAGACAGAACATACAGTCAATTTCCAAAATTCAGTAATTATGCCATGAAATAGATCACAGAAACAATCACAATAGACACAAAGGAAATAAACAGAAATAAACCCATTTAAGCAGATAGAAGTTTATGATTAAGAATTCTAAATCTGTAACTAAAAGTGAGATATTCTATACCCATGGACTTAATATAGACTTAATATAATACAATTGTCATTCTACAAAAGGCATGCTACAGATCCAGTACAATCACAATAAAAATCTCCACAACATTATTGACATAAAGAAAAGTCAAAATCATTCTAAAATTCATGTGGAAGCATGAAACAATCCAGAACCTAACAAAACAAAATGAAATGCAATAAATCCAACTAAGTAAAACAACAATGGCAAAATCAACCAAATTCTTAAAGGATTGTGATATCTGATTGAAAACTCTATTAGTAAAAACAACTGTAATATCTATGAAAAAGCAAACATATAGATAAATGTCCCAAAACTGTCAATCCAAACACATATAAACGATGTCCAAATATAGTCATATGACATGTGACAAAGATGGAAAAATATACACTGGAGGAATTATAGCAGAGCAAGTATGCTCTGGGAAAATTGGATGTCCACATGTAGGATGAAATAAGAACCATATCTATTACCTTATGTAAAAATAAACCACAGATGGATCAATAGCCACAATATGAAACATGAAAACCAGCACTGCAGAAAGAAGAAAACATAGGTAGTAGCTTACAATATTTAGTGATGAAAGGACTTTCTGAACAGGACTCTATTTCCTGGAGATCTAAGGCCAACAGATGAGAAATGGGACCACAGAAAACTAAAACATGTGTATAGCTGCAGAAACAAACAGTTACCTGAAGAAGAGGAAGAAGCCCATAATATATCTGATAGAGAATTGCTACTCAGATTATGGAAAGAACTTATAAAACAAAGAATCAAACAAACAACCTAGTTAACAATTGTGCTTTGGATCCAAAAAGTCTATTAATGGATAAATAAAAATATCTAAGAAATATTTTTTCCAGAATCATTTATTATTTTTTTAATTTTAAATATAATTACATCATTTTCTCCCATTCCCTTTTCTTCTTCCAAGTTTTTCTATTCCTCCTCAAATTCCTTGCCCTTTCTTCTTTAATTGTTATTACAGGGGACACATACATACACGCATAAATATACACACAAATACAATTTTCTGTGTCTCTTCAATGTTCTTGCAGCTTCATGGTTTCAAGACTGATTATTTGGTACTGAACAATAAAGTTGTATCCTTCCTGGAGACACCTACTTTTCTTGCTTTTTGTATTTTCTTACTTACCTGTAGTTCTTTGTGACATTTACTCTGACTGAGCTCTACATGATCAGCTGTAATCTGCATTTTGATCAGTTGGGTTTTGGAATGCCAGCTTGTCTCTATTGTAGAAAGAAACTACTTTAGTGAGGTTTGTGGACTCTACTTGTTAGTGGATATTTGATATGTTTTTAGGATGCAGTTGAGAATTATGCTGATTTAGTAAAGTGGTGCTAACAAGTTCTACTCTAAAATCCTTGCCCTCAGTAGCCCCAAGTAGTTGGTAAAGTTTATAGTTCCATATATAATTTCCCACTCATTTTCTGGGGCTTAAGCACAGTGAATCATGTTTTCATTACTGCCAATAAATGAGTACCATTTTACTTTGGGAAATCTTGCTGTTTTTCAGAGATATCACAACGGAGTAGGAAAATTATTGCTTCTCTCTCTTGGTAGCTTACACAGCACATTCCAGAACACAGGGAAGAGGTGTTCAGGACAGATCCAGCTCAGCTGCTCTGACTTCAGCCTCCAAACATGTCTTTAACTTCTGCAAGGCAACTAGGGCAATCAAAAAGACAGTAGTGTTTTGGGAGTTTCTTGGACTATCCTGACCAACATCTTAGAAGAGAGATTCTCATGCCTGGCACTGTAGCTTTTATTGGCTACTCTGTATCTTTTGATATAAGGTTGTCTGCCTAAGTTGCTTAACTTCACTTAAACTATAGTTGTGTGTCTATAAGCACATACATGTATTATATGTAATTTCTGGCAAATAAAAACTGATAAGTTTTCCTTTGGTGTTTTCAAGTGTGCTTAGTGTTATGTTTTCACTCCTCCTCTCTCTTCTCTCTCTTCTACATTTCCCTTCTACTTCCTAAACTAAAACCTTTTGCAATGTATCGTCTAATTTCTTCTTTCATATCATCTGTGTCCTACTACTCCTGTCTCTAGTGCTCCCAATCCCATGGTATTTTTTTTATTATTTTTATTTTTCTGACTCCATATTATATTCTCACACATAAATACTTGGAACTAGGGACCATAGATGAGAGAGAACATGTGGTGTCTATCTTCCGAGTCTGCATTTCCTCATTCTATATAATTTTTTCTAATTCTTTTCACTTACCAATACGTTGTATGATTTCATTTTTATAACAAATATCATTAAAATGTTCAACATTCTTAGCAATTGTAATGAGAGTGTCACTATTAGGAGGTGTGACCTTGTAGGAGTAGGTGTTTCACTGTGTGGGGGCTTTAAGACTATTATCCTAGCTGCCTGGAAGCTAGTATTCTGCTAGCAGCCTTCAGATGAAGATGTAGAATTCTCAGCTTCTTCTGCACTATACCTGCCTGGATACCACCACATTCTTGCCTTGATGATAAAATAGACTGAACCTCTGAACCTGTAAGCTGGACCCAATTAAACGTTTTCCTTATAAGAGTTGCCTTGGTCATGGTGTCTGTTCACAGCAGTAAAACCTTAACTAAGACAAGTATAGAGAAGCAAATTAAAACTAATTTGAGATTTTTATCTTGCCACAGTAAAAATCTATTACCACCATGATGAAAACAACTGACAACCAAGGCTACCCAATATGCAGGGAAAAGGAAGCCCTAGTTCATTGTTGGTAGAATTGTAAACCAAAGGAACCACTCTGGAGATCAATGTGGAAAAACTCTCCAACAGATAATAGTTGTTCTCCATGTGATACAGATGCTTCATCCTTTGTTTTATAGAAATGATATAATATATTAGTCATATATGATGTTATCAAGCACAGAAAATAAAAATAAAGAAAACTATGAGATAATGGAGCTATAATAATTTACAATTTTAAACATAAAAATTTTTTTACTAGACTGTACATAAAATGTGAAAGACATATGTATAGTCAATAGAAAAAAATTGTAAAATTGGTAAAAAAATCACAGATATGATGGCACTGTAATAAATTCTAGTATACAAATTCAACAATGTAGAAATAACAGAAAAATATTTTGTGAGAAAAAACAGAAAAGGATATGAACATACTTTTTTGTGATTTAATAGGAATATTAAATTTAAGTAAATAATATAATTTTAGTTTTAAAAGATAAATATATACCATGATTCATCCATTTATCTGTAAAGCTGATATACACTAAAGTGTCTAATAAGATATTGTGGATTAAAGAATCTAGGTAATGACAAAAAGTAAAGTATAAAGATTTTAGAGGATTATAAGGATGTACTAAGTGATGCAAAATTTATGATCTATAATAATCTTTTATAATAAGTTCAACTTATTATAAAAGTACTTATAGGCATGCCTAAGTCATCAAGGAGAATGGATTTTAGTGAAGAAATATCAGAACCTAGTTTGTCTAGTTCCTATCTATTTCCACCTCATAATTTGTGACTTATAGTGAGGCTACATAAAGAGTTAAATGAAAAATCAAGTACACAGCTTCTTTGTAAGAAAATGAATATCAAAATCTATTGTTTGTTTCTCAGGTCATAAAGAAAGACATGAATAAAGAACAGGAAGGAACATCTTGAACTCACAGACTCAAGGTGCATAATAAAATGGGATGGAGTTGAAAAGCTTTTACACGCACCAAATTTTGGAGGGCGATTCCTCCCAAAACAGTGGCATGTCTTCCCATGAAGTTTTATGTATAGAAATCCATGTAATCAAATCTAGCAAATAAATGCCATCTTAAATTATGTTTCTTAAAAGAAGTTACTCAAACTGTCATTTAAATACAAGGTTAGTTTGTCTGGGTCACTGAAGATCTTCTCTTTCCTCTCTCAAATGCTCAACACACAAGGGACAAGAATTGACCAACTTCACTTACAGTGACCATAGAGTGATTCTTATACTAAACAAGCTTTGACAAATTCTATGTCTTTTAAGATAGATAAAATGTAGGCTTGATGTTACCAAAAGGAAAGACCTTAGTCTATTTTTGTCTTTGGATTTTCCTATATTCAGCAGGAAAATGCACCTTTACAGTTGAATACATTTAAATTATAAACAAATAGCTGTGAAGTGGATCCTAGAAGAAAAGAGAAAAACAAAACAATCACTCTTCATTTCTAGATTTGACGTATTTGTTAATGTTACTCTAGAAACTTCAAATGTTTATGCCATGTAATTTATATAGTAGGAGTTCTTAGTACATAAAATGAAAAAAAAATAGAAAATCAAAGAAAGATGATTTCTGAAAGGAATTTTCTAGTCAGAGTAATTTTCTAAATTAAATTAAAAGATATGCTGGAGGTTGTATAACTGGCTGACACCTGCTCCTCCTCTTGGACTTTCTAGGAATTGACTGTCTAGTGTGATAGAATGACTAGTAATGAGCTTCACTCCCAGTCTTGTATGCCGCATTGGAAAACCATAAGAAGCTATACATGATGGAACATATTTTTGTCCTAAGGATTGCAACAAACATAGACATTTGGAATTTTTAAGGAGGTATTACACTTTCAGAATTGAGGTCTTGCTGTATTATTTACTTGTTTGTTTGCCTTATTTAGCTGGCCAAAATCAACATAGTAACTTAAGCATCTGATAGTATAATAGCTTGTTGTAATATAAACTCAGAAATTCCTCTGATTTATTACCCAGATTTATTGTGCCTTTTATATGTATAGGCGGTGAGCCCTGGAAGAATTAAAATTTTAGGAGATCACGATGCATTTGGTAAAACTGGAAACAAAAGAAAAATAGAACATAGCAACTGATTAACACGTTAGAAAAGTAAAGGAGACAATGGGGAACAATGGTGAAACATTGATGTTGAAATTACCTCCTTTAACACTACTTTTCAGTCTCTTTGTACTCAGATTTCTCACTTATAAATTGAAGATAATAACAAAAATTTGTTGTTATTGTTAAGAATTAAATTAAATTTCCATAAGACTGTTGCCTCTTACAGCATGAACTCTTGATAATGATATTATCTATCATACTCATCATCATCACTTCTGGGCATCTCTGAGTGTTTCCTGTCTCTTAAAAGAAATTCTGATCCATTGAAACACTTGTTTGTGCAGTGGACTTATCTCCACATTTCCTGGGTAATCAATATTCTGTGAGCTTGTAGTTTTAAATAGATTAACTTTAAAGATTCAAAATAAAAATAAAAATTAGATCTCTATATTTTATTCCAATATAAATTCAACTAAAGTACATTTTTTGTTTTCTTTTTTCATTAGGCTTTTAATGTAAAACTTGATACATTGTTTTGTGTTATTTTCTTTGAAACTACTACAATGCAGAATATCTTAGTGTATGGAAAATAATTAAGTGACAAGACAGAGTGTCTTCCAAATTTCTCCTTTAAATTTAAAACAACCAAACAGATTAATAATCAAACAAACAAGATGAGCTGTTCCTGTACAGAATTTGATGATCCTACTTATTTTTTAGGGAATAGGAAGAACCCACACCTCCGTGTGTCCTTTCTACACTCCCAAGATAGAAGCAAAGGCTCTGTAACATATGTACACAGAACTTGAAGAATTAAAAAAGAAAAGAAAGTTATCCTATTTTTAAAATCTGTTCAGCCTCCTCTGCTATAACTTTAAAACATAAAGCCATTTTTCTGCTAAGAGGTTCTGCCTCCTTTTACATCAGAGCTGGCCGAATTTGTACAGTTCCTGAGACTTCTTCCCAGTAACCCCTCATGACCTCTGTCTGAGGTCTTGGCTCTGAACTCTAGACAGAATTTTCAAGAGCAAAATGAGGCAGAATGACTCCTCTGCTCTGTCAGGGACAATTAGGCAAGAACTAAAAAGGATGCACATGTGGAAGATCCTTTCAGACTCGGTGACCCACCTGAGTGCCCTAAGCCATGGTGTTTCTCCCAGGGGAGTCCTGTTCGATGCACTCCCAGGAATAGTTCTTTTGACAATTTTCCTGAGAAATTTTACTGCCATTTTTCTGAGTCTCCTATTCAAAATTCACTTTTAAGACTCTGATGATAATAAGCAAGAAAATGCAATTTTGTGCTGTGTTTTAGAACCTACAACCTGAATTTTATCAAGATCTCTTGCCCATGCTCAAGGACAAGCTTTATCTTTCCACAGCCCAAAGCAATAAAATTTTGGTTTGGAAACAAAGTAATTACGGCACCAAAACATCTACCACATTCATTTATTTTTTTAATCTGCTGCATCGCCTGCATTGAATTATCCCATCTCTGTTTCTTCTTCTGCTTTTCCTGGGGGCTGATTTTTAATCGGGCATTTGAAGTTGGGAGGTGATGAAGAGCTAAGCTCTTGGCTTTTTTACCCCTCCCACTAAAAATTCCGGATGGGATCCTTATGTTGCTTACTGTTCTGAACTAGGGTGTTTTGATGTCTCAGTCACAGGGTCAGGGTAGAGCATCTCCTTCCTACATTTTCTATAAATGGTATGAAACTATTTACGTTCTTTTTTTGTTTTGTTTTGTTTTGCTTTTTTGTTTTTTTGTTTTTTGCATACATGAAAGTGTGAAACAATATTACTCTGTTTGGGAAGTTAATTTATTTGGGTAACTGTAGGCTGCATTGCTTTTTCAATTAGTGAAAAGAAAGCATCCAAAACTCTTAAGGTTCAATGAGTGACTACGGGAACTAACCCTCACACCCACCCCCCACCCCCATGAGTTACACTTTGGTTAGAAGACTAAGAATTCACCCAAATTATAGTGAAATCATACAAATAAGCCTAGAGAACACAGGCAGCTGAATGCTCTCTACATTGTCTGTCCCATGTCTGTGAATAAAGCCATTATCTTTTTTCACATATATTCCTAAATCTTGCATGAATTTTAACCCTAGAGTGGCTCACTCTAATTGACTTGAACCACTCTAATGGTCTGGTTAAGGACACATCTCCATGTTCTACCAATTACCAGGTAAACAGTATCCACCAAAGCCTTAAGGTTTGGTAGCCAGTGCATACATTAGCAGATATTCTGGTACTTCTTGACTGTATTCTAATGATAGGGTTCGAACGAGGAATATGCTTGCTGTAATTTCTGCTTGTGGGGGAGAGATAAGACTTGGTACATGGATGGAGAACAAAAGAGAGATGGAGGAGTGGAAGGGATAATACACAGATAGAGATACAGTCACGGTAGAATAGAAGGAGACAACTATAAAGAAACCTAGAATGGGATAAAGACAGAGATAGAAAAGGAGGCACTCTAGCCCCTTTAACACTTTGAATTGTGACCCAATGGAAATTACACTATTTGGCATCTTATAAGTGGCAGTCAACAGGCCTAATGTATTAATGATTCAGAATCCATAAATAGTGCACAAGTCAGTCATATGCACATTGAAACTTGAAGAGCATCCTGAGAAATGTCAATTATATTCTGGGGTAAAATTAATGTAGCTGCAAATTGCTATATGATACAGTATTTAGTTTTAACATTCTATGCTTTAAAATGTGTCTTTACCAACATGATTTCAAGTCTTCTAAAATATTTTGTTAATGTGGAGTCTTTGCTCAGTAAAAGTAGTTAGCTAGCACTTTGTATTTTTTTTTCTGTTTAAAGACTGCCTTGCTTTGAATATGAATGCCCCCCATAGACCCCTAAGTTTGAATGTGTGCTCCACAGTTGTGGAACTGTGTGGGAAGGACTTGGAAGTATGGCCATGTTGGAAGAAGTGTGTCATTGTGAGCTCACATAGAGGCTCCAAAAGCCCATACCATTCCTGCTTAGTGCCAACTCAATTTCTGCAACTTGTCAATCAGATGTGAGCTCTCTGCCTTCCTGCTGTCACAGTCCCTGACATGATGAGGCTGTAAACAAGCCACCAATTAAATCCTTTCCAAGTTGCCTTGGTTTTTGTGTGTCTTCACAGCAATAGAAGGGTACCTCAGAGAAACATTTCTAAGTTTATTTTCTGAGTATGACTGTTTGGAATGCATAAAAGTATATGAACCATAGGCTTGCTTGGTGGCTACTAATGTCAGAAGTGGGAATTAGATTTCTTGGAACTAGAGAGTTGCAGGTGGTTTTGAGCCATCATGTGGGTAATATGAACCAAACCAGGATCCTCCATGAAACATATAAGTGTTCTTAGGTACTGGTGATTTTTCAAGCCCCAATAAGCCTATATTTGTAAAGCTGTTGTACATAATGGGAGGAGTTCAAAATCCCAGCAGACATGAATAAATAATGACTGTGAATAAAACTAAGATAAGATGCTACAGTGGAGATGCAGGTGGCCATAAACCCTTCTGAAAGGGTTCTGTTGCGGGAAATATTAAAAAGGTGAGCCAACACCTGTATAGGCACTGGCAGGCCACAACACTGTGTCCTGGTGGAGTCTGCCCGGCTCTGTCCCACATTCCAATAACCAAATTGAACAGTCAACCTCCTGGTTGCATCACAATCCCCAGTAACCAGGTAAAATCAAGACTCTTAAAGCTTATAATTAACCAATCAGATTTATGTATCAATAAAGCCTCAATTTACAAGATGGTAATACAATAATTTCAGAACCAATTGATAATGATAAAAGCTTTATCCCAATTATTCTAACCTTATGATATCACAACTACTTATAGCTGGTAAACTCTTCACTGGTTTATGTTTGCCACCTTCTTCCTTCTTCTCAGTCCTGAGATGCTCATCCTCTCTGCAACTCTTAGCTCCACCTCACTTTTCCATGTCTGATGATAGGCCTCCCGCTTCTCTAACGTACTTGGACAGGGAAAATTCTGCAACAGGTTTCTTTTAAAGGTACTCTACAGGAAAGGGAGTATTCATATTGAAATTTGTCTATTATTAAAGTAAAATACATTGAGATTTTATTTTATGAAGGTTTCTTGTTGACAGTGTTCTGAGTTCCTTCACTATTGCTCAGACTCTGAGTAATCAAATCCCATATAAGAGGAAGTTATTTTTCACTGTGCATCCCAAGCACACCTAGAAGCCTGTTCCTGCTTGACACAAAAACTATAGCAGTTACCATCATTATCACAATATAACAATTGTTTCAGAAATAAGAAATCCCAAATGAAAGGAAGGTAAGAAAAAAAAAAATCACAGTTAAGTCTTGTCTCCTCATTCCTGTTGAGCACCTTCAATACAAACTCTTCAGAATGCCTTGGCTTCCTGCATCTTCACTCTAGCATTAGATATTGGTTTTATTCACTGTGGTGCTGTCACGGCGCTGTGGGTTGTCTGAAATCTTATTTGATTCAACTGCGGATGTTTTATAAACTTCTAGGCCACAGCTTTATTCTGATGACTATAGCATGACTTTGCTTAGATTAATATGTTTTAGACACAAGATCAGATACTTAATTAATAATTAGGTTAAGAACGTACAATTTACCTAGAAAAATGAATGGTCAGTTACCTGGCAGTCTGCAGTCTCAATAATCCCCAGATCATGGGATAGGTTTGCTCAAATGCTTTAAATCATTGAATGTGTCTATATTCTGATTAACAGTAAACCAAACCAAGCCTACAGCTGTTGTGAACACCATTTTAAAAGTTCTCTTTAGAGATGCTGGCTTTAGCACACAACAATTAACAGTTTGTTTTTATGCTTATGGGACAAATTCTTTTGAAGCTATTTTACTATTTTCCCATGAATCTTCCGAGGATTAATGGCCAATACATGACTATTTTATATAGTCATCAAATTTCAAATCAGTATCATTTCCACATTTTTCACAACTGTGTATATATACAAAGACATGCAATGGACTCCTACATTCTTTTACCAAATATTTCAAGTAGCTTCCTCATGTTTGACAATTTCAGCTTTAATCTCTGATTTTCACTGAGGTTTATATATTCAGGTATTTTGTGCTGCTTTTTGTTAAATTCATCAGCCAAATCTTTTTGAGTCTGTCATATGTTGTAAACATTTTAAGCATACAAAATTCCTGGAAAACTATAACAATGTGGTAGAATTATAGCAATTAGATGCATGTCCTGTTTTTTTCCTCTAACATATATAAGTAAAAATGAATTCTACAGCATGTAAGTGTTTAAGATCTTTTGGGTCTACCCTATTCTGATGGCTTACAGATAACCAGTCAAGCAGGTCATCACTCGCTTCAGTAAATAAATTTGATATAATATTATTAAAGTATATAAATGTGATTTTAAATATATAACAAGTGAACAAATGGTAAGATATAGCCTTAATACTTAATACTGCATATTAAGCTTATTACATGCATTATAAGAAATATCCTATAACTACCTAGCTGTAATTCCAATGGATGTCCTTGATTATTGGGATTGTAACAGTAAATAACCCTTTTGCCCTGTGATCAGGTATATTCTGCTGCTGTCTGTAGCCCAGTCTTGGTTTGTTCTTCTTTAACCTAAGGAAGTTTTATTGAATTATTCCTTTCTGCATATTATCAGGGTTAGAATGTTCTGGTGAGATGGATGTTGTACAAAGACTTCACTTCTGATTGGGGTATGGGTAACATGCTTTTCCATTCTAAGACTGACATGTTTTGTGTACTCTCTGCTACCCTAGAATGTATTTTGGGAAGGCTCGGGTTGATTATATCAGGTCTAATATTCCTATAGTAAAGTCATGTTACATAGAACATATAAAAGAGAAATCAAATTAGAGTCTGCACTCTATTTGATTACTTAGTTTTAAATTCTGGAAGATGTTTAATAGGCTCAGTAAACAATAATTCAAATACTCTGTATTATATTAAATATGGTTCTAAGGAACTCAGTAAAATGTCAATTTCCTCCTGATTTGTTTCTCTGTTGCATATCATTTTCTATGAGATCATTAATTTTCTTGCCTTGCAGTGCTGGCCTCATCAGTCTACATTTATGTGCCTTAAGTCTTTCAGATGCAGTTCTGGATGGTTGAAACCCCCTCCAACTTGCCCAAAGGCATCAGGAGACCCAAATCCTGACAGGAAGCCAGAAAGATGGACCAGCCATCCATTTGTTAATGTGTCACACTTGTATTACACATGGCTGGCTGTAAAATTAAATTGCTCTTTCAGGATATCAGCAGAGACATAGATACAGCATTATAGCCTCATGTCTCTATTGTTTTCAGATCAGAAAATGCTTTACTTGTGTACTGTTGCTAAATTGTGTTCACTGAAAGTGCAGATTGAAAAAGGTATTGATTGCAGCTTTCCAAAGTCTGAAGTGGTTCTGTGATTTCAGAATTGAACAGTTAGAAGGAAAGTGGGTGTTTCTAGTCTTGGCACCTGGAAAATCCCGGAACTCTTTAAAGACAAGGGCTGATAATGAGATGATGTCGTTAAACTTCCTGGTAGAGATGCTTGCAGCTGTATCCATTTTCCCCTTCCTGAAGGGCTGTATCAGGCTTGATAATTCCCCTATAAATACACATGTCCCCCAACTATGCCTGCATCTATAGCACAGCAGCTGCTCTCCACACGGTTTGGTGAGAGCACGGAAACAAGTGCTCCAACACATCACTGGCAATAGACAAAACATCAACAAATTCAATAATTCAAAGTTCCTATACTTTCACTAGAATAAAAATATTTGAAACGCATACTTTGAATCCTGGACTGCCATATGATGTTGTTGAATGTTAAGGATCTTGAGATACAATTGGATCACAGGGATTAAGACCTTCAAGTGAGGTCTGCTTTCTGCCAAGCTCTAGACAGATGTGGATACAAGGCAAGGAAGCATTCCCTAGCTACAGGATCATCTGCACCAGAAGTCTAATCCTCTGGCACCTTGCTATAGAACTTCTCAGGCTTTAGTTAATGGTAAATGTATGTTGTTTAATGTATGTTGCCTATTGTAGTCTGTTAGAGCAGCCCAAACAAAGACAATAGAGGTGAGGAAAACACATCACATTGCTTAAATTTCCTAAGGTGTAGCAGTTGCTTTTGGGAAAATGTCAAAAATATTTTCATACTGTGAAAATAAATGCAGACTATCCAAATGAGATCACCCAAAGACTATTTATTAGCAGCTTGCTAGAGCAAGGGAATCAGTCACCTTAACTTATATTTGTTAGTGACTTAAAGCTACATAGATGATTGAAGATGTTTTGTATAAAAGGAAAGAGAGAAAGTATCAAGAAAGTGTTCAAGGGCACACAAGGAGGCAAGTTATTTGATGCCTAAGTACCTGGCTAAGAGAGAAGACTTGAGTTTTCTCTATGCACATGAAGAAGAGTCACATATTTTCCTGAAACATATAGGGCTCTAACTATCTCTAAAATAATTGAGAGGAACATGTAAGGACATCCTTCCCTAAATACAGAATATATGTGATGTTTGGCTTCAGAGAAAATAATGAAGTCCCAGGAAAACAGGGAACTAGAGGTCAATGTGATGTGATGTGGTTTAGTTCAAAACCTTTCACAGAACACATGGATGAAACCACCAACCACCAGGCAACCTGCTCAGGGATAGAAGGCATGGAAGCAGGTTATATGGCCTGAGTAATGTGGGCACACATGACTAGAGAAAAATAGGATTTAAATTTTACATTGAGTTCAAATTTGGTAGAATGATAGCACAAACTGCAATATGAAAAAAAAATTGACAATTATTGTATTGCACTCACTCTGGATTTTATGAAGTTTATCAAAATAAGGGGAAATTAGCTTAAGACAATATTATCCTTTTTGTTGGTTGCTGATTTTTAAAGTGTTATCAGCAACATAGTTAAGAGAAACACTAGTAGGCAGGTGGGCATTTGTCTACTTTATTTAAAACCATTAAAAAAAGAGAAGGAAATAGTTGATCTATCCCTCAACAAAGTGACATTTTATGCCACAAGTGCACTGTTCCTAAGGAAATGCTCATTGGGGAGAAATTCAACAATATCTTGAACCAGGATATGACCATGCAAACAGAAGAGAAACAGAAATTAGTGCAAATCTCCAAAATCAGAATAAGGTATCCACATATCTCCATGCCACAGAATCTTGGACGAGTCTGTAATCAAGTTACCATTCTATGAAAGGCACTGTATAACTTGTCCTGATAACTTGTTTAGAATGTTCTTATGTTAGCTGAAACACTAGAGGACTATATTTTATTTCCTGTAAGAAGTTTACTGTTAAGTGAAAAGTTTGAGCTCAGGCTTATAGGAAAATCAAATACAAATAAAAAGTTGTCTGTATATGAATATAAACTTCAGGATGATAAATTATTTAAACATAATTAAAATGAGCAAATCAAATGAGAAGTGATCATTCATACACACCTAGTAAAGAAATAGCAAGTTATATGGGAGAATAGAAAAATACAAAAACAAATGCTATTCAAACCAGTAGTGACTGGCCTAAAGCCTTTATAAAGGTTTAATTACTGATGTCAGAGACATTTCACATAAAATTTACTAAAACAAAGTAGCATACAATTATGAAATGTTTGAAATGCAGAGTAATTATGGTGTATTTAATAGAAAATGTAAGGTAGATTTTCTAAAGATGAGTTTTCACATACTGTTTGATTATTTGTTCATAGTCTGTCTTGAGGCATGGTCTCCCATATCCCAGCTGGTCTTACACCCACTGTGAAGGAAGGATGATCTTGAGATCTTGACTCTGCTGATTTTACTTCACATGCGTTGGGATTACAGATATGGGTCCCTATACCACCACACATCACTTTTATAAGAATGCATATTTGCATTGAATCTCTGGCAGTAATCTGATTAAACTATTGTGATTTGATTAACTCTTTCACTATAAATGTACACAAGAGATTGAAAAGGGGTTTAAGCAAAGTGTTCTTTACAATTGACAGTGTGTCTGTCCTACAGTGTTCATGAAATTCATTGAGAAGTGTGTAGATTTATCTTTTGATACCAAATGTGTCATCATAGCATCAGTACTTGCATCACAAGAGCAAATTCTTTTCTAGTGAGTAGGAAGTTATCAGCCTAACTTATAGGAAATGCCATGAAAAAAAAAACATGTTTTATGTATGCAAACTGAAAAATACATAAACAAGATAGGAAAAGAAAAAATAAATCAGTCACTATTTAAAACATCAGAACTATTTAAATAATGGCTTGCCATTTTATGAAATAAATTTAAAGTTATTTATCAATTTTAAGTGAAAATATAGTAATTTTTAAATAAAGAGGACCAAGTAAATGAAAATCTGCAGAAAATAGTTCTATCGCCATAAATTATTATGAAACATATGTACAGAAAATAGAAAAATAATCTTAGATGGCCCACAAATTTTTCATGGTAACTCACTACTATTCAGGGATAGAAAAAGAAATGTTTGGGAAGTGCTGCTCTCTAAACACTTTAATTACTATAGTTTTACTGTTCTACTTCCATGATGAAATATCAGAACTAAAGCTACTCATAAAGTATAGCATCTAATTGGGGGCTTGCTCACAATTTCACAGGGTAAATCCATTACTGTTATTGTGAATATGAGTTGATAGGCCAGCATAGGTCTAGAACAGTATTCAAGAATTCACATCTGATCCATAAGCTACAGGCAGAGAGAGATAGATAAATAGTTAGATGATCGGTAGAAGGATAGATAGACAGATAGCAATAAAGATAGATAGATAGATAGATAGATAGATAGATAGATAGATAGATAGA
>JADRCH010000080.1:4039727-4132679 GCA_019843965.1 Rhynchomys soricoides
TATATATATATATATATATATATATATATATATATATATATATATATTCATTCTACTTTGGGTTATTCAGGACTTTTATCTACAACTGTTGGAAGATTTTTGTTAAAAGCTTTTTTCATCTCTTGAGATGAAAATGTATCTGTCCATTTGAACCTATTATAAAATTTAAAACATTAATTGATTTGCATATATTGAACTGTCCATGCATATCTGAGAAAAAAAGCAACCTTGATCACTGAGTTGTCTTTTGTTGAATTTTTAAATTATCATTTCAGTATTTCATTAATACTTTTTGTATCTATATTTCTTAGGGAAGTTGGTTTTGACTTTTCATTTCTTTGTTGCTTCTCCAGTTTTGTTACTGATGTAGAGGGAAGTGGAGGGTTCTTGGAATCAATGGAAGATTCTTTTTTTTTTAAATGAATAATAGTATACACTGTACCAACACTAAAGCCATGTTAGGATTAATGCTCACAGGTCAGAGCTTAAGAGGAAGGAAATAGAGCTCCTTTACATCAGGAGAAGATCCTAAAGAAGAGTTTCCATCAAGTTGCTAGTGTAGGAACAGGTTGTTGGACTTACAGCAGTAATTAGGTTAATGTGGGTAGAAGTTATCTAGTCAGTCCAGGTTGATCCACTCAAAATGTTTATACCTGTCTACTCTATATGTCTGCCCTAGAGTTTTAGTTAGACCCTGACATCTGTCTCCCAGGTGAACATACTCATTAATTCTAGCATCTAAGAGGAGATGATATAAATTTAACAAAAATTTGGAGGTGGATTAAATGCTTCTATACCTCTCTTATATGTCTAGCCTCTAGCTGGCACTAACCATCAGAAGGATAAAGGATATCTCCAACTTATGGCCTTGAGCAGATGCCATGACCTAAACTACTCTCATAAATTTCTTTCTTTTGTCATTTTATAAGTGTAATACTAATTTCAACAAAAGAGTTGAATATTGATCCTTCTTTGATTATTTTTTGGGAAAGATATTAAGCTTTTAATAAAGATATTGACTTTAGCTTTTTATACAACCTACTAGTCTGTTTTCTTTAAAAATGGGAATTAGAGATAATTAATACACAGTGTTGTTTTAAAAATATGTATATAAATTCCTGTCATTTTGCTAGGCTTTGAATTTTCTGCTTTTTATATTGCTTAAGTATTAATTGAATGTAAATTATTCCATGCTCTTACCTCATGGATACATTTTGTATTAGTTAGCGTTTTACTGCTGTAAGCAGACATCATGAACAAGGCAAATCTTATAAGGACATTTCATTGGTACTAGCTTACAGGTTCAGATGTTCAGTCCATTATCATCAAGGTGGGAACATAGCAGCATCCAGGAATGCATGGTTTAGGAGAAGCAGAGAGTTCTACATCTTCATCTGAAGACCACTAGCAGAATACTGGCTTCCAAGCAGCTAGGATGCGGGTCTGAAAGCCCATGTCACAGTGACACACGTACTCCACCAATGCTATACCTGCTGCAACAGGGCCACACCTTCTAATAGTGCCACTCCCTGGATGAAGCATATATAAACCATCATATATTTGTTATTGTCTTTAGTCCAAATACTTCCCTCTGGTATCTTCTCTATATCTGGGCTAGGAGCAAAAAATATTCAAACAATTTTTATCATGAAAAGTCTTTTTATCCTTCAATTATGACAGATAGGTTTGATAAACAGAATACCCACGGTTTTCTGTAATTTTCCTTAAGAATATTAAATCCATCCTTCCAAGACTTCCTGGTTAGGGAAGTTTCTCCTAAATCATCTGTTGTTATTTTGATGGGCTTGCTTTTTTTCTTAGAACTTTCATTATGTACATTGTGTGTTGTCATATTCAACTTCTTTCCCTGTTTCTCTCAAGCACAAATTGCTTCCATAAACTGCAGAGTTTTTTGTCCTCTTTTGTTTTCAACCCATAAATTCCTTTATTTTGTCTATATATCTTGGATTTATGACCTTCCACTCTACTGTGCACAATGTACTCTCAAAGAAACCTGGTTGTCTTTTACTTGGCAGGTATCAGTTACCAATGGCTCCTCCATGCCTACCTCCCCTGTTTGTTCTGGGGTTCACTATTTTTCATGAGTCTTTTTTATGTTCCCATAACTACTGAGTTCATATGTGCTACTTTCTTCTGTCTGGAAGAAGCTTTCCTGTGAATCATCCACAACCTCTCGCTCCAATATTCTATTCACCTTCTCTTCCATAATGATCCTTGAGCTGATTAACATTGACAATTACTGGAAGTATGTACAGTGCCTTTAAGCACTAAGAAAGTCTGATTCATATGTGACTTTATTTTTCTATTATTGTATTTTCAATATGCTTTCTTTGTTGTGTGTAATTACTGTTTTCCTTATAGTAGGATAAGGAAAGCTTCTTTTCTGGTATTTTGCTTTTGCTCAATTAGCAAATTCTTTCACCTAAGTAAGGAAGATTTTCTGCCATTACCTTACTATAAGTATTCTCTATGATTGTAGAACTAGATCCTTCCTTTCTATGCCCATTAGATTTTATCATTTTATAGTGTTATGTATACATTGAAATTTATAAATGTATATTATGACTTAATATTTTTCTTTGAGATATTTTTCAAATCCCTCCACCTTGTTTTCCAATGCAAATATTTTGTCCTCTTCTCAATCTAGTATATTAGTGAGATATTTTATGGAATTTTTAATTTGACTTATAATTTTCCTTTTCCACATTTAACATAGAGTTGTTTGGTATTTATGACTCTTTAACAGAATTCATCTTTAATTCCCCAAATCACATTATTTTATTCTGCAGTTTGTTTCCATTCAAGTGATTGTTTTCTGTTCTTTTCTTTACATACTTATGATCATTCTTTTGAGTTGTATGCCTTGTACTTCCAATTCACTGTCACTGGGTATTACTTCTCTAAGATTTGTAATTATTTGATGAATTGTATTGCCTTAATTTTTCATGTTTCTTACATTAGTACATTTTGACTTATACAATTGGTGTTTTGTTTTTAAAAACTTGTTCAATTAAAATTTCCATACAATATATTTTGCTCATATTCTTTCCTCTTGCCTAACTCCTACTAAATCTCCCCCTGTCCCTACTAACCAAACTTTATGTTCTTTCTCTTTCTCAAAATATATATATATATATAAACTTCAATTAAAATTTAAATAATACCCTCACCCCCAAAACAACCACCACCAACAAAATGCACATAAAAACCATGGAATCTGTTCTTCACTGGCTAATAAATTCTGAGAATGAGGCTTACATTGGAGTATTGTTAATACAGCCAGTATCACTCCAGTGGCGAATATTGATGTTCTCTCTTTATTGTTATCAAATTCAAATTGCTTCTTATTCAGGGATGGAACTTTCTCCCCATTTCTACTTCTCTGTGTTGGAATGTATCTGGCTTGAAGTTGTTGATGTCCTGTGCACAGTAACAGTTTGTATTAATTCATTAGTGTGTGAGTCCTGTTGTGCCCAGAAAATGCTCAATTCTTGGAGTCTTCAAAAAACCTGGCTCTTACAATTTATCTATCTTCTGTTTGCATAGATCCATGCATCTTGATGGGGTCATGTGATAAAGATATTCTATTTAAATCTGAGTATTGTAAGGTCAATCACTCTCTGCACATTGTCCAGTTATTAGTCTTTGTGTTATCATTTACTCCAAAGTGCTTCCATACTGAGAGCTGATTAATGCACTGAACTATGTCCGTCATAGTTGCTGTTATATTATGCCAAGACGAAGGCCATATAAATAAGTAAGGGTTTAACTGGTTTTACAATTTTAGGACATGAACGTACATTATGGCAGGATAAAACCATGGTGGCAAGCATAGCCAAGAGCATGCATATTCTTCTGTAAGCAGGAGGAAGAGACAGAGTATACTGAATGTTGGGAATCTTTTTATACCCAAATTATTTTTTCTTAAGACTATAATGTAACCATATCATTTTCGTCTTCTCTCTTTTTCTACAAACTTTTCTATATGTTTTCCTGTTCATGTCCCTTCTTTTTTATTTCAAATTCATGGCCTACTTTTTCATTAATTGTTATAAAATATTAATACATAAGTATACCATACTAAGTATAATGATACTTGTATGTATATTTTCTGAGCGGACCATTAGACAGTTGTTAGCAAATTATTTTTTCTAATCTCTCAAAGAAACTTTTCTTTGCAATAGATGTGGACTGTTTACAAATGTTGAGGTTCTGGAGCCTGAGAGTAGAGCCAATACATTTGTATATTTTCTGAGCAGACCATTTGACAGTTGTTAGCAATTTATTTTTCCTAATCTCTCAAGGAAACTTTCTCTTTCCAATAGATGTGGACTGTTTACAAATGTTGAGGTGCTAGAACCCAAGAGTAGAGGCAATACATGAGGTAGAATTGAATCTCATGTAGTAACCAACTTTATTCAGAGCATTAGACAACAATGCTCTCAGGGATCTTAGAAATAACCTGAGTAAAATCTTCATGAAGTCAAGTTATATACAATCACAGGAACAATCAACAGATGGCAGAAACTTGGATTTTCATAGAGACTATAAAGGGTAGCTTAAACATTTAATTGAATAATAGCGGGAACTAGTAATGAGTAATCTAAAATAAACTTAGTCCTATTCACTATACCTGGGAAGACCATGAAAACACATTCCATGGTGATTTTTATTTTTAAAGAGGTCATAAGATTCTGGCCTTGCTTTCCTGGAATTTTCTCATAAGCATTCAGAATTCTTCTCCTATAACTTCATTCTTTGAGTATTTTCTGTAATTGGGACTATTACAAAAAGTCACAACCAATAGAAAACAAACAACCCCCTCACCTCCCCCCCAAAAAACTGCTATATTTATGGAGTCTGGCCACAGTGTATACCCATAGAAAACAATTACATCTAAGTCATAAGGATCATTATGGAAGAGATGTCAAAAAAGATTATAAGAGCCAGAGGATCAGGGAGTATTCTATGAGACCAAAGGGAAAATTCAAAGCCTCCTCATCCACACAACAAGGCCACATTCCTTCTATTCTTCCTCTTCCTCCTTCTCCTCCTCCTCCTTCTTTTTATTGGTTATTTTATTTATTTACATTTCAAATATTATCCTGTTTCCTGATCTCCCTTCTGCAATTCTCCCATCTCATCCTCCCTCACCTTTGCTCTAAGAACGGTGCTTCCCACCCACTCCTGCCTCATCACTTTAGCATCCCTCTATGCCTTATAAGACCAAGCACCTCTTCTCCCTCTGACTGATGCCAGATAAGGCAACTTTCTGCTACATATGTAGCTGGAGCCATAGAACCATCCATATATACTATTTGGTTGATAGTTTAGTCCCTGGGAGCTCTGAGATGTCTGGTTAGTTGATATTGTTGTTCTTCCTGTGGAGTTTCAAACCCCTTCATTACCTTCAGTCCTTCCCTAACTCTTCTATTGGGGTTCATGGGCTCAGTCAGATGGTTGGCTGTGAGAATCTGCATCTGTATTAGTGAGGAGCTCTCAGAGCCTCTCAGGGAGCAGCTATACCTGGCTCCTGTCTGTGAGCATTTCTTGGCATTAGCAATAGTGTCTGGGTTTGGTGTCTGCAGATAGGATGGATCCCAAGGTGGGTCGGTTTCTGGATAGCCTTTTCTTTAGTCTCTGCTCCAGTGTTTGTCCCTGCATTTTCTTTAGACAGAAACAATTCTGGGTTAAAATTTTTGAGAAGGATGGGTGGCTCCATTCCTTAATTGGGGATAGTGCCTATCTACTGGAGGTGATTTCTACTTGTTCTATTTCTACTCTGTTGGGTATTTTGGCTAATGTCATCCCCATTGGGTCCTGAGAACCTCTTGCTTCCCTGGCTTATGGGACTTTCTAGTGGCTCCCCACCCCCACTGCTACATATTTTTATTCAATTTCCTGACCCTCTGGAGTTCTCTCCTGTCTTTTCCCATACCTGATCCTGTCGCCCCTCATCTCCCTTTTCCAGTTCTCTCCCTCTCTCTACCTCCCTCCCTCTTCCTTACTCCTTCTAACTTTCTCCCTCTAACTCCCATGACTATTTTGGTCCCCCTTCTATGTAGGATTGAAACATCCACAGTTTGGTCTTCCTTCTTATTAGTTGTCATATGATCTGTGAGTTGTATCATGGGTATTCTGAACTTTTGGGCTAATTTTCACTTGTCAGCAAGTTCATGCTATATGTGTCCTTTTATACCTGAGTTACCTCACTCAGGATCATATTTTCTATTTTCATCCATTTGCTTGCAAATTTCATAAAGTCCTGAGTTACACCAATATATACTAAGTATTTAAACATATGACTTGGTAGAGACCATGCACATTCAAACCATTATGAGTTTAACAGTGTTGCTTTTAAGAGTTCTTATGTTGCTAAGTTCATTTAGCATAAAAATAGTAGGATTTTTTTCTAGGCCCTTGACCATTTAGTCTCCAGATCCTGGCCACATTAATGGCATCAGATATGGGTTTGATCTCATGAAGCAGGCCTTAAGTTCAAACAAATAATGATTAGTTACTACCATAACATCTGTGCCACTATTGTATCAATACATCTTTCAAAGAAGTCACACTATTGTAGCTTGTGTGACTCATATCTGGGTGGAATTGAAGACTACATTTCTCTCTCAATAGAAAATATGCAAACTCAAGTATTATGTTAGTAGGTGCTTGTGAGAATTGGGTAAAGGAGAAGAATTGTTCCTTTCGGTGGTGAATAAATTCTGCCACAGCCATTATGGAAATAATTGTGGAAATTTCTCAAAAAGTTGAAATTAGATCTAATGAAAGAGTTAATTTTACCATTCTTAGACATATACCCTTATAAGACAGAGAGAATGAAGCTGGGCCTGGCAGCATCAAAGTCTACTCCCAGTAATACACCACCTCCAATAAGGCTACACCTACACCTATAAGGTCCTACGTCCTAATACTTACCAAATAGTACATTAACTGGTGTTCAAATGTTCATATATGTGAGCCTATTGGGGGAACCTTCTTTATTGGACAACCACACCATCTCTCATACTCTAAGCTTTACTTAATCAACTATAGTTCTTTGTATAATGATGAGGTCTCATGGGCTTTTTCCTATCAAGGTTGGCATATTTATCAAAGTCATCCTTTTTCAGCTCACAATTGGGTTGTCATGTTGTTGAAAATGTATGGGTATAGCTTCTGAGGTGACTAGGAGATGTGATCTCACAGCATCTGATGTTACTAAGATGTGATCTCATACTAAATTCATTGATCCTCCAGTAACTAAACTATTTCTACACCTTCTTCTGCACTGTTCTCTGAGCCACAGGTTGAAAAATATTTTGTAGATGTATCCACTGGGACTGGGCTCCACAATTCTGCATATTGATTGCTTGTGTTTGTCTATAGTGGTCTACATCTGCTATAAAGGAAAGTCTCTGAGATAGTTGGTGAAGATTATACTTATCTGTGATTAAAACAAAATAATGTCTATAAATGCTTGCAGGTTAAGAATAAGTGGGATCTCCCTTCCAGTTTCTATCTGTGGCAGGAGATCTCTGCCTGGACCACCAGGGCTACATAGCCAAATAGTGCTTGGAGAAAACTAGCCTCCCACAAGTGGAGAAAAGCCTGTGAGAGGGGGTAAGAGGAGTAACAATGCTCAGCAGGACTCACCCAGAATCCTTGAGACACTGGGACTGAGGAACAGCCAGGAGGAAGGAGCCTTCTGGTTTCAATCTGTGGCAGGAGCCCTCTGTCTGGGCCACAAGGGCTAAATATCCAAATGGCACTGGGAGAAAGATAGCCTTCCAGGAGTGTGGACAAGCCTGTCTGCTCAAAGGGACCCACCTGGAAAACCTAGTACACAGTGACTGGGGAGTGGGCTTCTGGTTTCTTTCTGTGACCAGAGAGAGGATGCTGTGACACAGGGCTTCATACTCAAATAGTGCCAGGAGAGAGCTGGTATCCCAGGAGTGCCAACACACTTTCAAGCACAGGCAAGACCATCACTTTTCAAATTCACTGGACCAAGAGGGACCCTTGCAGAGCCATCAGGACACAGGAAACAAGGAACAGCTTGGGACTAGAACCTTCTGGTTTCTGTCTGCAACACAGAGCTGACTCTGTACCAAATTCCTCTCAGAGAAAACTGGTCTTCAAGGAGTATTGACAACTAGACTTGCAGGAAAGACAAGCCAGTCAGAGAGCGCAAGAACAGTTAACACCAGAGATAACCAGATGGCAAAAGGCAAGGGCAAAAACATAAGGAATGGAAACCAAGGCTACCTGACATCATTAAAACCTAGCTCTCCCAACACAACAAACCCTGGATACTCCAACACATCAGAAAAGCAAGACTTAGACTTAAAATCACATCTCATGATGATGATAGAACATTTTAAGAAGGAAATAAATAACTCCCTTAAGGAAATACAAGGGAACACAGGTAAACAACTAGAAGCCCTTATAAAGGAAAAACAAAAATTCCTTAAAGAATTACAAGGAAACACAATCAAACAGACGAAGGAATTGAACAAAACCATTCAGGACCTAAAAATAGAAAGAGAAACCATAAAGAAATCATAAAGAGAGACAACTCTGGAGTTGGAAAACCTAGGAAAGAAATCAGGAGTCATAAATGCAAGCATCATCAAAAGAATACAAGAAATAGAAGAGAGAATCTCAGGTACAGATGATACTGTAGAAAACATTGACACAACAGTTGAAGAAAACACAAAACGCAAAAAGATCCTAAACCAAAACAACCAGTATATTCAGTATACAATGAGAGAGAGAGGATAATAGGTATAGAAAAGAATGAAGATTCCCAAATTAAAGGAACAGGAAATATCTTCAAGACAATTATAGAAGAAAACATCCCTAACCTAAAAAATGACACGAACATAAATGTACAAGAAGCATACAGAACTCTAAATAGATTGGAACAGAAAAGAAATTACTCCAACATTATAGTCAAAACACCAAATCACAAAACAAGGAAAGAATATTCAATCAATAAGGGAAAAATATCAAGTAATATGTAAAGGCAAGTCTATCAGAATTACACCAGACTTCTCACCAGAGACTATGAAAGCTAGAAGATCCTGAGCAGATCTCATACAGACTCTAAGAGAACACAAATACCAGCCCAGGCAGCTATGCCCAGCAACACTCTAAATTATCATAGATAGTGAAACCAAAATATTTTATGACAAAACCAAATTTGCACAGTATGTTTCCACAAACCCAGCCCTACAAAGAATAATAGATGGAAAATGCCAACTCAAGGAGGGAAACTACACCCTAGAAAAAGCAAGAAAATAATCTTTCAGCCAATTCGAAAGAAGATAGCCACACAAACATGAAAACAACAGGAAGCAACAATCACTATTCTTTAATATCTCTTATCATCAATGAATTCAATTCCCCAATAAAGAGACATAGACTGACTGGATCCGTAAACAGGACCCAGCATTTTGCTGCATCCAGGAAATGCACCTCCATGTTAAAGACAAATGCTACCTCACAGTAAAGGGCTGGAAAACAATTTTCCAGGCAAATGGTCCTAAGGAAAAGTCTGGAGTAGCCATTCTAATGTCAGATAAAATTGACTTTCAACCAAAAGTCATCAAAAAAATAAGGAAGGACACTTCATACTCATCAAAGGAAAAATCTACCAAGAAGAACTCTCAGTTCTCAATATCTATGCCCCAAATGCAAGGGCAGCCACATTCATAAGAGAAACTTTACTAAAGCTTAAAGCACACATTGCACCTCACACAACAATAGTGGGAGACTTCAACAACCCACTATCATCAATGGACAGATCTTGGAAACATAAACTAAATAGAGACATAGTGAAACTAACAGATGTTATGAACCAAATGGATTTAACAGATATCTATAGAATATTTCATCCTAAATCAAAAGAATATACCTTCTTCTCAACACCTCATGGTACTTTCTCCAAAATTGATCATATAATTGGTTACAAAACAAACCTCAACAGATATAAGAAGATTAAAATAATCCCATGCCTCCAATCAGATCACTACAGAATAAGGCTTCAATGGCAACAACAACAACAGAAAGCCCACATGCACATGGAAGCTGAACAATACTCTACTCAATGATAACTTGGTCAAGGAAGAAATAAAGAAAGAAATTAAAGATTTCCTAGAATTCAATGAAAATGAAAGTATAACATCCCCAAACCTATGGGACACAATGAAAGCAGTGTTAAGAAGATAACTCAGAGCTCTGAATGCCTCCAAAAAGAAACTGGAGAGAGTATATACTAGCAGCTTAACAACATACTTGAAAGCTCTAGAACAAAATGAAACTAATACACCCAAGAGGAGTACCCAACATAATCAAGTTAAGTCTTGAAATCAACCAAGTAGAAACTAAAAGAACTACACCTAGAATCAACAAAACCAGGAGCTGGTTCTTTGAGAAAATCAACAAGATAGATAAACCCTTAGCCAGACTAAGCAGAGGACACAGAAATAGTATGCAAATTAACAAAGTTAGAAATGAAAATGGAGATATAACAACACTCTGAGGAAATTAAAAAAATCATCAGATCCTACTACAAAAGCCTATATGCAACAAAATTGGAAAATCTGGAAGAAATGGACAAGTTTCTAGACAGATACCAATTACAAAAGTTAAATCAGGACCAGATAAACCATCTTAACAGTCTGATAACCCCTAAAGAAATAGAAGCAGTCATTAAAAGTCTCCCAATCAAAAATCCCAGGACCAGGTTGGTTCAGTGCAGAATTCTGTCAGACCTTCAAAGACTTAATACCAATATTCTTCAATTTATTCCACAAAATAGAAATGGAAGGAACACTATCCAACTCATACTATGAGGCCTCAGTTACAAAAAACCCCACAAAGACCCAACAATACAAGAAAACTTCAGACCAATTTCCCTTATGAATATTGATGCAAAAATACTCAATAAAATTCTTGCAAATCGAATCAAAGAACACATCACAAAGATCATTCACCATGATCAAGTAGGCTTCATCCAAGGGATGCAGGGATGGTTCAATACCAGAAAATCCATCAATGTAATCCACTACATAAACAAACTCATAAGAAAAAAACCACATGGTCATATTGATAGGTGCTGAAAAAGCATTTGACAACATTCAACATCCCTTCATGATAAAATTCTTGGAAAGATCAGGAATTCAAGGACCATACATAAACATAGTAAAAGCAATATACAGCAAACCATTGGCCAACATCAAAATTAATGGAGAGAATCTCAAAGCAATCCAACTAAAATCAGGGACTAGGCAAGGCTGCACTCTCTCTCCCTATCTTTTCAATACAGTACTCGAAATTCTAGCTAGAGCAATAAGAACAAAAGGAAGTCAAATGGACGGAAATTTGGAAAGGAATAAAGCAAAATATCACTGTTAGCAGATGACATGATGGTATACTTTAGTGACCTGAAAAACTCCACCAGAGAACTGCTACAGCTGATAAACAACTTCAGCAAAGTGGCCAGATACAAAATTAACTCAAGCAAACCAGTAGCCTTCCTGTACTCGAAGGATAAAGAGGCTGAGAAAGAAATTAGGGAAATGACACCCTTCACAATAGTCACAAACAATATAAAATATCTTGGTGTGGCTCTAACCAAACAAGTGAAAGATCTGTATGACAAGAATTTCAAGTTCTGAAGAAAGAAATGGAGGAAAACCTCAGAAGATGGAAAGATCTCCCATGCTCATGTATTGGCGGGATTAACATAGTTAAAATGGCCATCCTGCCAAAAGCAATCTACAGACTCAATGCAATCCCCATCAAAATTACAACTCAATTATTCATAGACATAGAAAGAGCAATTCTCAAATTCCTATGGAGTAACAAAAAGCCCAGGAAAGCAAAAATTATTCTCAACAATAAAAGGACTTCTGGGGGAATCAGCCTCCCAGACCTCAAGCTGTACTACAGAGCAGTAGTGATAAAAACTGTATGGTATTGGTACAGTGACAGGCAGGTAGATCAATTGAATAGAATTGAAGACCCAGATATGAACCTACACACTTAAGGTCACTTGATTTTTGACAAAGCAGTTAAAACCATCCAGTGGAAAAAAGACAGCATTTTCAACAAATGGTGTTGGTTCAACTGGCAGTCTACATGTAGAAGAATGTGAATTGATTCATTCCATTCTCCCTGTACAAAGCTCAAGTCCAAGTAGATCAAGGACCTCCATATAAAACCAGATATGCTGAATCTAATAGAAGTGAAAGTGGGGAAAAGTCTCAAACACATGGGCACAGGGGAAAAGTTCCTGAACAGAACACCAATGGCTTATGCTCTAAGGTCAAGAATCGACAAATGGGACCTCATGAAATTACAAAGCTTCTGTAAGGCAAAGGACACTGTAAATAGGACAATACAGCAACCAACAGATTTGGAAAAGATCTTTACCAATCCTACATCCAATATAGGGATGTATTTGATATGTACAAAGAACTCAAGAAGTTAGACTCCAGAGATCGAAATAACCCTATCAAAAAATGGGGAACAGAGCTAAACAGACAATTGTCCACTGAGGAAACTCGAATGGCTGAGCAGCACCTACAGAAATGTTCAACATTCTTAGTCATCAGGGAATGCAAATCAAAACAACCCTGAGATTCTACCTCACACCAGTCAGAATGGCTAAGATCAAAAACTCAGGTGACAGCAGATGTTGACGAGGATGTGAAGAAAGAAGAACACTATTCCATTGCTGGTGGGATTGCAGGCTGATAAAACTTCTTTGGAAATCAGTTTGTAGAAACCTCAGAAAAATGAACATAATACTACCTGAGGAGTCAGATATTCCACTCCTGGACAATAACCCAGAAGATGCTCCAACATGTAATAAAGACACATGCTCTTATATGTTCATGGCAGCCATATTTATAATAGCCAGAAGCTGGAAACAACCCAGATGTCCCTCAACAGAGGAATTGATACAGAAAATGTGGTACATTTACACAATAGAATACTACTCAGCTCTTAAAAACAATGACTTCATGAAATTCTTAGGCAAATGGATGGAACTTGAAAATATCATCCTGAGCGATGTAACTCAGTCACAAAAGAATTAACATGGTATGTACTCACTGATAAGTGGTTATTAGACCAAGAATTCTGAATACCCAAGAGTCACTTTACAGCAACCATTGGGCTGAGCGTGAGGTCCCAGATGGAGGAGTTGGAGAAGGGACTGAAGGAGCTAAGGGAGTTGGCAATCCCATGGAGGGAGCAACAGTGTCCACTGGCCTGACATCCCGATGCTCCCAGAGACTGGATCACCAACCAAAGAATACACTGGGAGGTTTCCATGGTGTAGTCCACATATGTGGCAAAAGAGGGTCTTGATAGCCACCAGGGGGAGGAGAGATCCTTGGGCCTGAGGGTGTTAGATGCTCCAGTATAAGAGAATGCCAAGGAGGAATGATGAGATTGGGTGGGTGGGGTAATACCCCCATAGAGGCATGGGGAAGGGGCAGATGATAGGGACCTTCCAAAGGTGAGATCTTGAAAGGGGGAAACATTTGAAATGTAAATAAAGTATCAAAAAAATTAAAACTAAAAAAAAAAATGAATCACATAAGGGAAATGCATATTTGGATAATTTTAATTTAGTTATCACAAATTTTGTTTGAAATTGATGCCATGTATCTCTATACCACCACATTTGCCTTAACAATCTCATTCAAGCACATAGCATTGTACTTGTGTGTCCCTGCTTAGGAGGTATTAAGAAAACAGACTTTAAGCAACAAAGGTACCACATACATCCATAAATGGATTTTCTCTCTCCCTCATACAATGTCCCTGCAACAAATATGGCATCCTTGAATGGATGTAAGATTTCTGTGTCTTTCTTTTGCTCATGGATATATAGTCAGCTATCCACATAATACAAGTTTTATTACAAATACCCCATGAAAACCCAAAATGAACTCTTATGATATTGAAATCTACCTTTCCTGATATCTATAGCTTTTTGAATCACATTTCCAAATCATTATAGAATATAGCTATTACGAGTTCCTACTGAGAAACAAAATTGTGTATAATATAGCTCTTAGAGGTTTTGTCATTATTAAAATAAACACTAGGTATATGGCACTAGTATTTTTATCACTAAATGAAAGATGAGTACTAATACTGAAATAAAAATATTTGATAGAAAATAAAAAGAAAAGAATAAGTGGGGTTTAGTAAATAAGTGTGTGCAGATTCTCTTCTAATAACCATGATTTCACTAGCACTGAGCTGTCCTCTAGGTTTCCAATACCTTAAGTCTTGAAGAGTCTTAAGTCCAATTTGAGAGCTAATATTTATCACTCAAATATTTGTGTGCCACTACTGTGCCTGTATGGTAACTGTGCCATGATGACCTTCATGTTGTTTATCATATCTGGACAAGACAGTTCATTGTCTCTTTCCTTGAAAACTAAGGACTGAAAAGGTAGTCATAAGGGAGGGACTGTCCAGGTAGGACCAGCTCAGGAGTCTTCACAATGAAGTATATTATGCCTTCAGCAATAAGAACTGGCCTTTTAATCTGTGGGAATGAAAATCTCAACAGTAGTAGCCTATATGCTTTGGATGTCTCTTATACAGTCTTATCCAGTAATTAAAAAAATGGCTCCTCATCTATTATTTTCTGTCATCCATTCATCTGTCAGAACATTTACATTATTCTCACCTTTTTGATTTGGGGGTATTACCACCACCCTGGATAAAATTTCACTGAAGCTACATATGAGTATTCATACACTTGATTATGTGCTCTATAGGGCTTTTTGGAAGAATAGTTAATAGTTTGATTCCTTGTGGATTTTTCAGTTGTCCATATTCTTAAGTTACTCAGCTCCTTCCTTCTCCTACAGTTAATCCTCTTCCCTTCTAGAAGAATCAACCCCTTTGTCTATTTCTCTAAGATTAATCAAGCCATGATATTCTTCTCTCTATTACTCTCTAACCCTTCTACCCTGGCAATAGTTCCATTTTACTCTCTCTATTTCTGTTGATAATACAGGCTGTCTAATCATGCCTGAAACCAAGATAACAGATATTGTTTGTCTTTCTGAGTATGAAGAGTTATCACATGTATGATAATTTTTCTAGTTCCATCCAACTTGCCTGTAAAGTTCATGATTTCATTTTTTCCTTAACCTTGGAAATAAACCATAATATAGATCTAACGTATTTTACAACCCATTCATCTGTCATAGAACATTTAGATTGTTTCCATTTTTAAAACTATTGCAAATAGAGCAGCAATGAACATGGCTGAGCAAGTATCTGTGAAGTATGATGTTTAAGCCTTTGAGCATAAGCCAATGAATAGTATATCTGAGCCTTATGATAGAGTCATATGCAAAAGTTGTTGATTTTTTATATTGATCTTTAAGATTCTGACATGTGATAACAGTGGTCCTCTTTGATTTTAGTTACTGTTGGAAGATAAGCCAACAGGGTTGCTATGGTTTATACTTAGGTTTTAATTACTGACTCTATGTGTGGGAGGGATGTAGTGTGGGCAAGGTTAGGTGCAAATAGAACTTCAATTTAGAAAGGAAAAGAATTTGGAGTGGATAAATTAGCTGTAATTGGAAAATTCTGATATTTCTTAGGACTCACAGATTATGTAAAATATTTAAACTATCAAAAGTTAAAGTTAATAGATACAAAAAAAGAGATAAGGATTTGAGGGGGAAAGTGTATTGGAGAAAATTAGATGTGGGTAGAATGTAGAATGCCTCGGAGTAAATTTGGAGGAGAACATGTAGAACAAATTTAAAATTTAACCATGATTTGCAAACAAAAGCAAAGTAATCACAAGTAATATGCAAAATAGAGATGAATAATAGAAATAAGAAACAATAAGAACAATTATTAATGAGTGAGTTTCTAAAACAAGTATATTGAGTTTCAAATGAAATCAGATCTCTCTGGCTCTAGAAGGCTCTGTTTAGTGTTTGTAGGAACCAGGTTAGAGGAAGCTATTAGTGTATTCTGTGTCTATGTAACACATATAGTAAAGAGTATTTTATAAAGTTTGAATGCTTTGTCTTAGTGCTAGGGACGTTGGAGTAATTCTTAGAAACAAGGCAAACAAGGTTCCCTGTATAATAGTATATTTTTGATACATATATAATTTCATGTATTTGGACTTTTTACATTTTATTCTATTCTAGCTATTGAGTAAACTTTCTATTAATAGTAACAGTTTAGTCATTTGGGGACATGTTCTTCAGCAGATAATTTTGAAATATTTCTTTTTAAATACATGTTTTTATTTTGCTTTAATAGACCCACTGGATCACAGATAAGATATATGTTTAATACCAAAGGTGATGAAGACAAAGTTCGTAACATCATCTAAAGCTATCACAAGTCTGATAAGATTGCAGGTACTCACATCGTCATTAATATTTCATATCTCTTTGCTTAGCCATTCTAATGATTATTGCATTTCCCTTATGATTAGGAACACTTTAGCATTTCACATCCTTATAAGCCAGCTATAACTTTCTTATGAAACTAATGCCCATATGTAATTGTTTGAACATGTTCTTAAGTTTTTTAGAATTACATATTTGAATTAAATTTCTGTGTCATGTATATTTTAAATGTATTTCACCATCATGGCTAAAATACTTATATTTTCAGTTTTATTTTGTTGTTTTTTGGTTTTTAGGGTTTTTTTTGTTTGTTTTGTTTTGTTTTTTTGAATGAGAAAACCTTTTGATCTTCATGCAGTCTTGTTTTCACCTTTGAATTTACTACTTTCTATGATCTTATTTTTGGCAACAATAAGGTCATGGCTTTTCAGGATGTGACCATTCATTCTGGTTTTTGGTGAAGAAACATATTTGAAATTATCTGTAACATTGTTTGGTGTTTTCTCCACCATTAAGAGTTAATCCATACAGGTCCAATGACTTTAATTTTGTCTTTTATGGAATCCGTGAGTGTGCCAACAAGTGGGTGAGTTTCTATATTTATACCTCTTTCTCTGCCTTTTCTTGGGCCTTTTTTTTCCTGTTTGTCTGTTTTATCCTATTTCTATGTGCTATTTTTTTATTTTAAATTTTTATATCTTACTGCTACTGCTTACAAGCATGTTTGCTTTCTAATGAAAGACAGAAATGGAGTGGATTCAGATGGAAGGACAAATGGGGAGGAACTGCCTGTAACAGAGTTTGGTGAACCTATAATGAGATAAAATTTATTTTTATTTTATTCGAGATAAAAATACTCTTTTCATAAAAGAAAAATTATTCTAAAAATCTTTAACAGAAAGTAACTTCTTACCCTAGAGATGTGACTCTGTAGTAAAGTGTTTAGATAGCATGCCAATGCTTTGATAGATGCCTAGCACCACAAAAAATAATGACATAAAGAAAAAGAAAAAGATGTGTTAACTACAAAGTTGAATATCCGCTGATTAACATGCTTGACTGAAAGTGTCAACTAGATATTCTTCCTCTAAAGACTGAGTGTTTAAAGTGACCTCATCAAATTGTCTAATGAAGTTTACCATAGAATTTGAAAACTAAAACAAAAACAAAAATTAGTAATCTCACTGGGATTGGAAAGCACCTTCTTAGGATACCTTGATAAACTAAAAAACATTCGTAGGAGATGGGCAGAATTATTATCCACTTAGTAAGGTAACTGCTGATATAAATCAGGAGCTTCTTCCTTGGTATAGTTGCATACACATCTTAACTGATAAGCCTATCTCTAAGAATCTTTACTCATATATATTCATATATATATATATACACACAAACATAGATAGATAGAAGATAGATAGATAGATAGATAGACAGATAGATTTTTTTCTCATGCTTTTTTGAGCCTTTCTTCAATATTAACCTAAGTTTTATGAATACTTGTTCCAGCCCTAAGGACATTATTATAACTTTCCAAAGAACTTATAATCACTTGCAAAATCATATTGCTTAAGCTGCCTATTTTCTTGGATCCTAATAAAAAATTCATGGCTGTATCTTTTCTTCCTATCTAGATCCCCCTACCATCAGCTGCTGAGATTTACAACTTGATTGCCCTGTTGCTGTTTTGTTTTGTATATTTCACATTCTAGTAAAATGACTCTTAAAATTATTTTAGCTTTGAGACCAAAGACCCATGAAAAAGAATTATAAATTCCTAGTAACATGTTGATATATTGCCAAAAAATGTTTCACAAATAGATTTTTGCTATGAATTTTTTTTTTAATTCTTGCTTAGCCTTTATATTAAGGCACAATCCATATTGAGTTAGTTATTTTGTGTGATTACATAAAAATTTGACTTTTTTGCAAAATTGAACAAAAATGTCCACAATCTAATAATGAAAACAGAAACAATAGAGAAATGACAAAAGTAGGCAACCCTAAAGATGGATAACCTAGAAAAGAGATCAGGAGTCACAGATACAAGGATCACCAAGAGAATACAAGAGACAGAAGAAAGAATCTCAGTCTGAGAACATACCTTAGAAGATATTGACACAACAGTCAAAGAAAATACAAAGGGCAAAAAGCTCCTCAACCAAAACATCCGAAGAAATTCAGGACACAATGAAAAGACCAAACATAAGAATAAGAGGAATAGAAGAGAATGAAGATTCACAATTCAAAGTAAATATTTTCACCAAAATTATAGCTGTAATCTGTAACGTAAAAAAAGAGATGCCCAAAATGTACAAGAACCCTATGGAACACCAAATAGATTGGACCAGAAAAAAAAAAAATTAGTCCTGTCACATAATAATAAAAAATACCAAATGCACAGAACAAAGAAAGAATATTAAAAGCAATAAAGGGAAAAGTCAAGAAACATATAAATGCAGTCCTACAAAAATTACACTAGAATTGTCAACAGATACTCTAAAAGCCAGAAGATCTTGGACAGATGTCATGCAGACACTAAAAACCACAAATGTCATCAAGCTACTATGCTTTAAAAAGTCTCAATCACCATAGATCAAGAAGACAAGACATTCATTGAATAAAAAGCAAATTTAAACAAGATCTTTCTACTAATCCAGCCATACAGAGGATAATAGAAGGAAAAGTCCAAAACAAGGAAGGAAACTATACCCAAGGAAAATGAAGAAATTAACCATCTGACAACAAACCCAAAAGAAGAGAACCATAAAAATATAATTCCACCTCCAATAACAAAAATAACAGGAAGCAACAATCATTGGTCTTTAACATCTTTGAACATCAATGGACTCAATTCCCCATTGAAAAGACATAGACAAACAAATTGGCTACATAAAAGGTTCCAGCATTTGGCTGCATCCAGGAAACACAACCCAGAGACAAAGACAGACACTACCTCAGACTAAAACTTTGAAAAAAAATTCTAAGCAAATGGTCCCAAGAAACAAGTTGAAGTTGCCATTCTAATATCCAATAAAATAGACTTTCAACCAAAAGTTATTCAAAAAAGATGAGGAAGGACACTTCATATTCGTAAAAGGAAAAACCTACCAAGATGAACTCTCAGTTCTGAACATCTATGCTCCAAATGCAAAAAAACACACATTTTTAGAAGAAACTTTACTAAAGCTCAAAGCACATATTGAAACCTCCACAACAGTGGGAGACTTCAACACCCCAGTCTCACTGATAGACAGTTTATGGAAAAAGAAACTAAACAGACACACAGTGAAACTAACAGAAGTTATGAACCAAATGGTTTTAACAGGTATCTATAGAACATTTCACTCTAAAACAAAAGAATATACCTTCTTCTCAACACTTCATGGTACCTTCTCCAAAATTAATCATTTATTCAGATATAAACAATCCTCAATATATTCAAGAAGAGTGAGTTAATCTTGTGCATTGTATCAGATCACCAAGGACTAAAGCTGGTCTTCAATACAACAAAAACAACGGAAAGCCCACATACTCATGGAAGCTGAAAAACTCTCTATTCAGTAATGACGTAGTAAGAGATGAAGTAAAAGAAAAAAACTAAAAACTTTCTAGAATTTAATAAAATTTAAGGCACAGCATGCCCAAACTTATCAGACACAATCAAAGTTCTAAGAGGAACTCTCAATTCTAAGAGGAAAACTCATACCTCTGAGTGCCTTCCTAAAGAAATCAGAGAGATCACACAATATTAGCTTAACAGCATATCTGAAATCTATAGAACAAAAAAGAAGCAAATATTCTCAAGAAGAGGAGACACCAGAAATAATCAAAGTCAGTGATGAAGTCAACTAAGTTGAACTAAAGAGAACTATACAAAGAATCAATAAGGTTAGGAGCTGGTTCTTTGATTAAAATCAACAATATAGATAAATCCTTAGCCAAATTAACTACAGTGCACAGATACAGTATCCAAATTAACGAAAATAAAAAGTGAAAAGGGAGATATAAAAACGGAAACTGTGGAAATAAAAAAAAAAAATTATCAGATCCTACTACATTAGCTTATATTCAATAAAACTGGAAAATCTAAATTAAATGGATAATTTTATAGACAGATAATAGGCATCAAAGTTAAATCAGGATCAGTTAAAAAGTGTAAACTGTCCCATAACTTATAAGGAAATAGATGAATTCATTAAAAGTTTTCCAATCAAAAAGAGCCCATGAACAGACTGTTTTAGCGAATTTCTATCAGACTTTCAAAGAAGACCTAATACCAATACTCCTCAAACTATTCTACAAAATATAAATAGAAAGAACACTACCTAATTTGTTCTATGAAGCCAAAGTTATGTTGATATCTAAAACACACAAGACCCAACAAAGAAAGAGAACTTCAAACCAATTTCCTTTATGAATACTAATGGAAAAATCCTCAATAGGTTTGCAAACTGAATCCAAGAACACACTAAAATGATCGTTCACCATGATCAAGTAGGGTTAATCCCTGGGATGTGGGGATGGTTTAGTATATGGAAATCCATCAAAGAAATCCACTATATAAGCAAATTCAAAAACAGAATCATCTCATTAAATGCTGAAAAAGTCTTTGATAATATTCAACACCCCCTCAAGTTAAAAGTCTTGGAAAGATCAGGAAATCAATGCACTTACCCAAACATAATAAAAGCAACATTCAGCAAATGACCAACATCAAATTAAATGATGAGAAACACGAAACAATCCCACTAAAATCAAGGATAATTCAAAGCTGCCCACTATCTCCCTATTTATTCAACATAGTACTCAAAGAATAAATAGAACTTCTCGGGGGGAGGATCACTAATCTTAACCTCTATCTCTACTACAAAGAAATGGTGATCAAAACCTTCTGGAACTGATACAGAGACAAACAGGTAGATCAATGGAAAAGAACTGAAGACAAGAAATGAATTCATAAACTTATGGTCACTTGATCTTTGACAAACAAGCCAAAACTGTACAATGGAAAAAAGAAAGCACTTTCAACAAATGGTGCTGGTTCAACTGGGGGTCTGCATGTAGAAGACAGCAAATTGATCCATTTTTATGCCCTTAAAGAAAGGTCAAGTCCAAGTGGATCAAGGACTTCCACATAAAACCATATAAGTTGAATCTAATAAAAGAGAAAGTGGGAAAGAGCCTTGAATTCATTGGCCCAGAAGAAATTTTCCTGAACACCAATTGTTCAGGCTATAAGATCAACAATTGATAAATGGGATCTCATAAAACTGAAAAGCTTCTGTAAGGCAAAGGACACTGTCAATATGACAAAATGGCAACCTACAACTGAGAAAAATCTTTACCAATCCTTCATTCAAAAGAGGAATATTATCCATAATATACAAAATACTCAAGAAGCTAGATAGCAGAGACCCAAATAACCCTATTTAAAATGGGGTACAGAGCTAAACAAAGAATTCTTAACTGAGGAATCTGGGATGGCTGAGAAGCACCTAAAGAAATGTTCAACATTCTTAGTAATCAGGGAAATGTAAATCAAAATGACCCTAATATTTTACCTTATATCAATCAGAATGGCTAATTTCAAAATCTCTGGTGACAGTAGATACTGGCAAGGATGTAGAGAAAGAGGAATACTCCTTCATTGCTAGTGGGACTGCAAGCTGGTACAAACACTTTGGAAATCAATCTGGAGTTTTCTCAAACAAATGGAAAGAGTTCTACCTGAAGACCCAGCTCTATCACTACTGGGCATATACCCAAATGATGACTCAATGTATAACAAAGACATGTGCTCCACTATGTTCATAGAAGCCTTATTTATAATAGCCAAAAGCTAGAAAGAACCCAGATGTCCCTCAACTGAAGGATACAGAAAACGTGTTATGTTTACACAATGAAGTACAACTCCGCTATTACAAATGATGACTTCATTAATTTTACAGCCAAGTGGATGGAACTAGAAAATCTCATCCAGATTAAGGCAACCCAGACCCCAAAACCACAAATGATATGTATCCGTTGATAAGGGAATATTAGCCTAAAATCCCAGCATCCCCATGATACAATTCACAGACCATATGACTATTAAGAGGAAGATCAAAATGTGGATGCTTCAATCCTACTTAGAAGGGGAAACAAAATAGTGATGGGAGGTAGAAGGAAGGAAGGATGTGGGAGGGAGAGAGGAGGTGGAGGGAAATGGGAGCAGGATCAGGTATGGGAAGAGACAGGATAAAAGTCTAGAGAGTAAGGAAAATGAATAGAAATGTGTGGCAATTGGGGTGGGGAAGGGGGAAACCACTAGAAAGTCTCAGATGCCAGGAAGTGAAAGGTTCCCAGGACCAAGTGGGTATGACATTAGTAGAAATACCCAATGGAGGGGAGATAGAATCTAAAGAGACAATTTGTAGTAGATTGGCATGGCCCCCATTTGAGGGATAAGTCTACCTATCCATCTCAAAAATGTTAACCCGGAATTATTTCTGTTTAAAGGAAATGCATGGACAAAAATGGAGCAGAGACTGAAGTAAAGGCCACACAGACATCACCCCACCTTGAGATTCACTCCATCTGCAGATGCTAAACCTAGACACTATTGATGATGCCATGAAGTCCTTTTACATAGAAGCCTCGTATGGCTGTCCTGTGAGAGGCTCTGCTAGTATTTGACTAATAAAGATGAAGGTACTCACAGCCAAGCATCTGACTGAGCCCAAGAACCCCAATGTAAGAATTAGAGGGAGAACTGAAGAAGTTTAAGGGGATTGCAACCCCATAGGAAGAACAAGAGTATCAACTAAGTGGACCCTCCAGAGCTCCCAGGGACTAAACCATAACCAAGAAGTATACATGGATAGGTCCACAGCTCTAGCTACATATGAAGTAGAAGATTGCCAAATGCAAAATAGATGCCCAGTGTAGGGGAATCAAGGGCAGGGAGGTAGGAATAAGTGGGTGTGTGGGAGAACACCCTCACAGAAGCAGGGGGAAGGGAATGGGATAGGGGTTTTCCGGGAGAGAGAGAAACTAGGGAAGGGGATAATATATGTAATGTAAATAAACAAAATATCCAATAAAAAGATAAATAAAAATCATTAAAAGCTTACAACAGGGAGTATACAATAATATATATTTATAGAATTTAATCTATAATTCACAACAGAAAAATGAAGTCATATTGTTCTCTGGAGAAAAAGGCTGGAAGTGACATCCTCAGGTCAGATGGAACAAGCTGTGATGATTGTCCACTCTTTCTTATATGGAACTGAGAGTAGAGAATGGCAAATAGGTGTAATGTGGGAATAGAAATATATAATAAATGCATTAATAAAATTGTCACAAGTCAAAAAAAGAAGGGAAGCCCTTGGTCTTGTGGAGACATGTTGCCCCAGGGTAAGTGGATGCTAGAGAGGTGAGGCAAGAGTGGGGGACACCCTCTTATTGGCTAAGGGAAGACAGTGGGGGAGTTTGCAGAGTGGAGACCTGGAAGTGGGAAAATATTTGAAATGCAAATAAATAAAATAACCAATTAATTGAAAATAATAAAAAAAGTTTTTACTGTTTTGTTTTCATACTTGTAGTCATACTGAGATCTGTACCTGAACAATATTCTAGAAGTTTAAGTGTACCACTGTTCATTTCTTGAGATCCTGGAAGCACACAATTATAAATGAGAAAGTTCTCACCAGAACAGTTCTATAATCATCTACTTGTTTGCTCTATGGTTAGCCATTACGAATAAGGAATAGAATCCTGTATCTGTTAACATAATTCGTTCTTCTTTTATGCTGTGATGATCCCTAATAGAAAGTGAAAATGTGCTGATAGGATTACAGGTTCTGGTAATATCTATAGGAGTTTAATCCCATTCCTTTTACATCTAAGGATATAAGCTAATCAGTTCATCACAGTTTGAATTATCCAACTGGTTATTTTAATTTGTTCTTTTCCACAGAAAATTTTTTCTTCCTTTGTAATTATAGAAATAAAAAAGTTGTGTAGTGAACATTTACATCTTCACTCAAAATATAACAGCAATTCTAATGTTTGTATGGAGTATAATCCCATTAAAAACTAATAGAATCACTATAGTTCATTTTAAATTGACATTAAATATTGTATCGTATGATATTTCTTACATATATATATATCGTATAACATGCAAATCAGAGTAAATATATCTTATTCAAAAATATTTTTGATGAACTTGCTAAAGTGACTGTAAGTGTTTGTGTTAAGAAGGAAGTTATGTTAAAAGCAGAAAGACTGGTAGCACTAAGAGTGAGAATGAAAGGGATTTTAGCTGAGTGTGTGATAGGAAAAATGAGCATGTAAGAGGAAAGTATAGGGCTTCAGGAAATGCAACAAGGTTATACGAGTCACCAGCTAGCTCCCATTAGTCCCCTCTTCCTTACAAAATATACATATGGCACTGTGTCTCTTATTATTGTTATATCAAATTTACAATATTGAAATAGACAAAATTGTAAGAATGGTCTATGAAGTAGCATTAGTCTACTACAGACAGGACATCACAGATTCTTATATTAAGATGTATGAGGCAACTGAGGGAAACAGTGTTAAATTTTTACTAGTTTGATTGTTGATGAGAAGAACTTCCATTTTTGGTTAAGTACCCTGAAGCTGAAATTAGATTGTTCTTACCACACCATACAACAAATCAGCATACACTAGCAAAGGACATAGTCTCTCCAACACAAGGACATCATTATAATATAACTTACATTGCTCCATGTATTCCCTTTTTATGGGCATGATGGGAGAAGGTAACATGGAAGAGAAATTCATACAATGTTACTTGTATGTATATGTCCTTGTATTGGACAACCAACTGGGGTTGGGAGGTATTGAACACTAAACAGACTCTAGTGGTCTGATTGCAAATGGCTCCAATAGACTCATATAGTTGAACTGTTGGTCCCAGTTGGTGAAACACTTTGAGAAGGATTAGGAGGCTGTGCCTTGGTAGAGAAGGTCTGTTATTGAGGTCAGAAAATGAAATTTAAAAATCTCACATAATTCCTGGTCAGCTTTTTTCTCTACCTCCAATTTGTGAATAAAACTGCTGCCATATTCTTATGTATCTTCAGTAGAGAACTGGTTTCTGATGGTGCCAAGCGGCATTGGTTTCTGTTGTTTGTGTTCTTATGCTTGCCTCTTGTCATCTGGTTATCACTGGCTTTGATGTCTGACTACAGCCTGTTCTACCTGTGAGCCTGGTTATGATGGATCGCCTCAAGTCAGGCTGTCTCTGGGAGTGGGAGTGAATCTATAGTTCCTACTCTGCCCTGGACAGAACTGAGGGCTTGAAGGAAGATTGGTGCCTTTCTTCCTGGCCCTCCTGAGGTCCCAGTTAGGCAGAGGTGAGGGTTGTTAGGGTCTCACCTGTGAGCCTGGTTGTGATTGATCTCCTAAGAGTCAAGCTCTCTCTTGGTGTGGGAGGGGGCACTGAGTCTGCCTTGGGTAGAGTTGGGGGCTGGAAGAAAGCAATTAAAATATTTTTTACATCCCAATAGCTGCCTGCCCTTCCTGTCTCCCCCTCACAGATTTCCTGCTCTTAGATCTCCATTCCTTTCTCTTCTGAGAGAGTGCCCCCCCCCACCCCCATAGGAAGACAATGTCCCCCTCTACATGTGCACAACAAGTCTATGCAGGGTTAGGTGCATCCTCTCCCACTGAGGTTTAACAAGGCAGTCATTTTGGGGAATGGATTCCACATAGAGGCAACAGCTATAGGTACAGACCCCACTCCAGTTATTGGGGAACCCACATGGATATTGATCTGCACTCTGTTACATACGTGCCAGGGCTGAGGTCTAGCCTGTGTAAGCCCTTTAGTTAGTGCCTCAGTCTCTGAGAGCTCCCAAGGGTCCAGGTTAGTTGCTCTTCTTATGGAATTGTTATCCCCTTTAGGTTCTTCGAGACAGGGAAAATTTTAAGGGTGGCAGAAACATTTTAAGTTTAGTAATGGATGTACATCTCTCTTTTTAAAAATCATTTTATTTATTTATCTCTTGATTATGCCCTCCCAGAATTTTTCATCCTTCCCCCCTTAGCCTCTGAGAGGGTGTCTCTCCACTGGCATGCCCCCTTTCCAGGAGCACTAAATCTCTACAGGATTAGGATTAGTGAGGATGCTTCAATCACTCTTGAGGGATAGGCAAAAGGGGGGGGGGAGATCAGAAACATGATGAGAGACAAGAAAGAAGACAATATATATCAAAAATTAAGCAAAGGCTGAAGAAAATGCTGACCAGTGACTGGACCAACTTGAGTGTAGTTTTTAAAAATATCACCTACCAGATTATTATTTTGTCTCTGCCTTCCATTTCACCATAGGATTACAGGGATAGGAATTAAAACATGTACTGAGTATACTCAGTTTTTTACATGAGTTCCAGGAATAGAACAGAAATCAGAGTTGTTGAACATATACTTTACCTGCTGGACAATTTCCCCACCATATCCCAAATAATATTTCAATAGATTAAGAAAATATAAATAATTCCATTTAATTTTGCCGAATTTACCTGGATATTAAAGGAGCAAACACAATATGTTTTCAAAAACCTTTCTCATTTTCCTTTATTAAGTAATTGCTACTAATATTAGTTTTAAAACAACAACAACAACAACAAAAAGCACAAACAACAACAACAACAAACATCTGACCTTATTTATGGAACATGTAGAATTTTAAAAATGTATATGAATATGCATTTGTAAATATTCTAAAGTATATCTTCTGATGTTTTCCAGCATTAACATAGTTAAATAAATACAAAAGAAAACACACCAAGAACTTCAGTCTCCCCTCCATATACACATTTGCAAACAAAAATGATGTGTGTCAACATGAAAGAATAACTAGAAACCTCTTGTGAACAGGAATAAAAATTTTAAAATAGAATTAAAGAAAATTCTCCCTGCAATATCATGCATTCTCCAAAAGTAATGGAGGTTGGTTTGCAATAGCTAAAACTATAGACATAGCACCCTTGAGACTCAAGCTAAATATATCAACATAAAGCAGTATGCATGTTGTAAATACAGCAACCAAGCTATAGCAGCACAAATTATGCAAAAGAGCTACTTCAATCAAATAAGGCAGAAAGTGAAAAAAATCACTAGCACTGTTCATTGTTAGGCTTAGGAGACAGCAAGTTAAAGACAAGCAGAAACAAAAGTGGCAGGATCATTTTGAAAAATCAATTATTAATGAATGAGGTGAATAACCCATGTAAATATTTATCAAATGGATGGCTTTCTTAGGGATTAGGTCATCATCATTAGTCTAGTATTACTGTAGGCTACACTCAGCTCATACTGAAATACCAGTGTGCAGGAGTTGCAGCTTTGCTAGACTTTCTAGGTAAGGTCTGTCTGGAACCCCTGAGTGACAGGAAAGAGAAGGGATAAAGAGATTGGGAAATGTACTGAGGACAGTTTTTGGATGTAGCATTATTTTATTATCTTTTATTTTAAATCCTATTAATTAATTAATTAATTAATAGCCCAAATTCTGTCTGTCATCCAAGAATTCTTCACCCCACTTATCCCCCCCTTTGTCTTTGAGAGGATAGCCCTCTCCTGCATCTTCCCACCCTGGTGCATCAAGGTTCTGGAGGATCAGGTTCATCACTCCCACTGAGTCCCTCTGTTACATGTGTGTTGGTGTCCTCTGACCAGCCTGCGTATACTCTTTCGTTGGTGGCTCAATCTTTGGGAGCTTTCAGGGATCCAGGTGAGTTGACCCTGTTGATCTTCCTGTGGGGTTGCCATCTCTTTGAGCATTGTCAGTCTTTCCCCTAACTTTTCCACAGGTGTCCCCAACCTCCATCTGATGTTCATCTGTGGGTGTCTGCATCTGTCTCAGCTGCTGGGTACAGCCTCTCAGAGGCTGCCATGCTAGGCTCTTGTCTATAAGCACAATATAGCATCATTAATAATGTGTGTGAGGGATTTAGCCTACCCATGGGATGGGTCTCAAAATGTACCAATGAGTTATTATGTCAGTCTCTGCTCCATTTTGTTCCTGCATTTCTTTAAGGCAGGACCAATTTTGGGCAAACATTTTGTATGTAAGGTGATGTCCCAATCCCTCCACTGGTGGTCCTGTCTGGCTAGTAGAAAGGGTCTCTTCAAGTTCCATATCCCCACTGCTTGGCATTTTAGCTAAGGTCACCTGTATTGACTCCTGGGAACCCTTCCTCACCTGGGTCCCTGTTATTTCCTGTGAATCCCTCAGCTCCCACCCCTAGCAGCTGCATATTTCTATTCATTCTTCTGGCCCTCTGGGGCCCTCTCTTGTCTCTGTACATGCTAGATCCTTTCCCCCATTTCCCTTGCCCTACCTTCTCTCACCCAGATCCCTCCTTCTCTCTTCCTCACTTGATTATTTTGTTCCCCTTTCTATGTGGGATTTGAGCATCCTCCCTTGGGCCTTTTTTTTCTTGTTTAACTTCTTCGGGTCTGTAGGATGTACATGGCTATACTGAACTTTTGGCTGATATCTATTATCTTATTATAATATCTTATAAGATATTAATAATATCTTATTAGTGAGCAATCTCCTTTTGGGTCTGGGTTACCTCACTCAGGATTTTTTCTCGTTCCACGCATTTGCCTGTGAAATTCATGATGATCTTAATTTTAATAGCTGAATAATAAATTAGTCCATTGTGTAACTAAAAAGAAATTCTTTACCACTTAATTTCTGAATAGGACATTGTCTTTATGGTGCAGCAGGTCTTTTCTGTTCTTGTTACTATGGTGGTTTTCTTGGCTATCCAAGAAGTCTTCTGTGGTACAATTTACTGGCAATTATCATTAAGTGAAAACATTCAAAGACAGGAACTTTGGAAGAGAGAGAAAAAGGAGAATTTATGTTCATGATTTGAAACAGATCTACAGCTATACCCCAGGCTCCATTCTAAGACATCAAGTTCTCAGAAGTAGAAATTCCAGTTTTTTAGGGAATGAAGTAATGGTGAATGGTGAACACTGCTGTGACAGAAGATTCCTGGTTCTTGTAATTCATGTGGGAGTATTTACTTTTCTATGGCTGTGAAGAGATATCATGACCAAGACAATTTGTAGAAGAGTTTATTGGAGACTTGCTTACAGCCTCAGAGGGTAAGTCCATGATAATCAGGAGGGAAGCAGAGCAACAATCAGGGATACATGGTGTTTGAATAATAAATTAGAAGTTATATCTAATCCAAAAGCGCAGAGAAAGAGAGATGCAGAAGGAGAGAGAGAGAGAGAGAGAGAGAGAGAGAGAGAGAGAGAGAGAGGAATGGCATAGAATTTTGATACCTCAAATTCCACCCCCAGTGATAAGCCTTATCCAGCAAAACCACACTTCCCAATCATTATGAACCAATATTTTGATTCCAGGTATTCAGGAATCAAAACAGATGAGCCTATAGAGCCATCATAATTCAAAGTGCCACATTCATCTCCCTGGCCTTCACAAGCTTTTAGCCTTATTGTAAAATAAAATGCATTTAATCTGACTTCAAAAGTCCACATGGTCTGTCAATCTCAAGACGAAAAGTCCAAAATATTTTCTAAGACTCAGGGGGATTTCTTAATTGTAACTCCCTATGAAAAGAAAACAAACAAACCAATTACATACTTACACCATGCAATTAAAGGGAATATATTTTACCCTTCTAAAGAATAGGATAATTGTGATAAAATATTGCATCTAGATAGACCAAACCCCAACCTGGAAAACTTCAAACCCTGTTCTTCAGCAAAAGGCTTAGATGATTCCTCCCTTCTACATTTGCTCACTGCATCACACTTCTCTGTCTTGGATTGGTTTCTGGTTTCACTCATTGTACATAGTTCTCCTTGGCAGACGTACCACAGTTCTTGTATCACCAATGTCTTGTGGTCTCCAATGAAATCCATATTTCAACTTCACAGCTTTGTATACAATGCCCTGACTTGGCCTCCAAGCAGAAACTCCTCTGCCACAAATCTGTCTTCAAAGGTTTTTATTAACCAAAGAAGACAGTTCCATAGTCACTTTACTTCTCAATCCATCATAAATCTAAACTCAGAAACACATGGCCAATGTTGCCAAATTCTTCAGGTTTGGTACAGAATATGCCTCTCTTATTGAATTATATTTGAATTAGCTTTGATTTCTTGATACTTTTCTTTGTTGAATAAGGTTTCCTCTTGACAAATTGAAGCATGTCTGGTTGACTTCTCCTGAAGTCACTACTCCGTTCATTTTATTGCCATCCAGTCTTTTCCATTGGGGAAGAGTACTACACTACTAAAGAGCTTGATAAGTATGCTAATTCATCCAAACAGACAATTGCCAAATATCTATAGGATTGAATTTTAAGGGTATGGGATAATGATGGGGAAACATTGAGTGTAGGTTCAAGGTTTAATATTGAATTTCACACATTTTTAAAAGGTGACAAAGTTTGTTTTTATGGTTAATCAAAGCATTTGTCCAAATATGACCTACTGAAAAGGGGCTGATATCCCTTGGCTTAATGTTGATGAAGGGACATTTAAGTTTAGGGAAATTATAATACTACACTGCATATGCTGTGTAAAACCCACAATGGGAAGGCTTAGAAGATATTCTCTTCACTAATTCTATAAGACACAAAATCATGAAAGAGGCACTAATACATTTGAAGAGTTTCTTTTCCTTGTATCAGACCTTCCTACTGGAAACACTGATGTTCAATTGGATGAATTAAATGCAGTGAGTTTAATTGTGTTCATGAAGTTGTACTGGCTAGGTTCAGCACTAAATTCAAAAGGCTAGGTGATAGTAGTTACTGTAAAGGGAAGCATGCATAAAGCTATGTCCAAAAATGACCTAATCCATAATGGGCAGAACAGACAAAGCAATTTTTATGGTGGTGTGACTCATATGTATCTTTGGTACTGGATAATGAATCTTGATATTTCCAGACTTGAAATAGATATGAAGTCTTATGGCTTTTTGATTTAGATAAAAGAAAACTTTCTAACATAAATAAAAGAAAGGCTGCATTGTATCATAGCAAAAGGGAATCTCAGACCATGAACTAATTTCCAGACTTAAGATAATTTTCATTTACAGAACTCTTTAAATGAAGAGATGTCCCCCTAGGAAGGACCTTGATAAAATACCCAAGAGTTTTTTTGTTAACCGTTCTCCAATCCTTCCCCAGAGGGACCTACAGCCTTTTTTACAAGGGCAGTTCTACATGGAGGTGAACATTTAGAATTCCTCAGATACTGGTTCTGAATTGATCATACTGGAAGACTCCAAGAAAAGTTTATTCTCTATACTTTTAAAGTAGAAGCTTATGGAAGTCAGGTGATTAATGGAATGTCAGCTGACTCACAATAGGTGCAGTAGGTTTCTGAACTCATCCTTTGATTATTTACACAGTCCCAGAATGTATAACTGGGATAGATATATTTATATGTTGGCAGAATTCTCACCTTGATTTCATGACATGTGTATTGTGGGCTATTATGTCTGGAAGTCCTTTAGAGTTGCCTTTGCCAGGGAAAACAGTGGATCAAAGATAGTATTGCATCTTTGTAGAAATTGAAGAAGTTAGTTCCACTGTAAAGGACATGAGAGATTCATAGGCTGTGGTGGTTGCATCCACGTCTTCCTGTACCTCTCTTCTCTATCTAGTGCAGAATACAAGTGGATTTGGGAGAATGACAGTTGATCAGAAGCTCAATTGAGTGGTAACATAGATTGCAGTTTTTGTACCAGATGTAGTGTTCTTAATGATCTAACCACCACTTTTCTTTTCAGTACGTGATCAAAATGATCACAAGAAGAAATGTACTTTAAGTTGGTAAGGCCAGCAGTATATACCTTCACAGTTTTACCTCAAGGATATAGAAACTCTTCAGTCCTGTGTCATAATTTACATCAAAGGGATCTTGATGATCTACAGTTTCCAGGAGAGGTTATGTACTATATGAATAACATGCTGATTTCATCAAGTTAGCAGGACATAACAGTCATTTTGAACTATTTGTAGCATTCAAAGCCATCCAAAATTCAAGGATCTTCTATCCCAGTGAAATTTTTCCAGTGGTGTGGGTTGTGCATAGTTATTATTTCTAAGATGAAAGATAAGTTATTTCACCTTACTCCTCTCACCACCAAAAAGTAAAAATGGCTGTAGCCAAACCTCTTCTACAAACTACAGGAGATTAATGCCTATGCCTATCCTTATTGGAAGGCCTAAGCAGTTGGGTGCACACATTATAAGAACCTGTGGGGCTATTCCTGAGAAATCTCCTGGCCTTTCCCTGGGAAATTTCTGACTTGCTATTGTTTTTTAATTCACGTTTTTGGCTTTGCTATTGGCAGTTTTTACTTTTACTTTTTCTGTGTCAGGTGTTTCCTCAGAGTCAGAATATCTTGTTTGTGTCTGAGGATTGTGAGAGTTGAGCAGGTAACTACTTGTCTGCTTGCCAATAATGATGGTGTGATTGAGTCGACACAAAAGTTTAATATAGGTTCATCAGCAAATGCCTGGAGGTACTCTCCCAATGGGAATTTGGTTCTTACAAAAATTTGGCCACCAAGTTGTTCCAAACAACAGATAGATGATTATCAAAAGGTTAGGAAGATTTTGCTCAACTGTTAGTTACAGGACTTAATAGAAACATTCAGAGGTGAGTCAATAAATATGAATAATAGACTCAGATTACTAAATTGCCAAGAGCTCTGAGCATTAGAGGAATTAGATTTGCTGATCAGATGCAGAAAGAAGCTATGTGCTAATAATAAATCAGAATTTCCTGGTTATGTAGTCTATTATATCTGTATACTGTAACCACAATTGCTATCACTATGATCAGTTATGTATCATTATGCTATGTTAGATATTACATGCTTGCTGGCTGGGCATTAGTGGCACACACCTTTAATCCCAGCATTTGGGTGGCAGAGGCAGGTGGATTTGGAATTCGAGGCCAGCCTGGTCTACAGATTGAGTTCCAGGACAGCCAGGTTTACACAGAGAAACCCTGTCTTGAAAAAACTGAAAAAAAAGTGCTTGTTGAAGCTTTATTTCCTCTTGCAGGAAACCATGGGGGTTGGGGAAGAGAAGGAAGGGGAAAAGTATAGTGTATATATTGTTGTTAAATGTAGGAAGTCCGTAAAAGAGATTATATGTGAGAAAAGGAGAAAATTAATATAAAATATTTCAGCTGTGAAAATAGATAAAGGTAGCCAAAGTTGTCTCAGTGTCACGGTGAGTGAATTGTACTTTTTGGTCCAAGTCTTCTTTTGTTAACTTCATATATCATACTTTGGGTTTTGAATCTTGTTGAAGCTGGGCTCTGGCAGAAGAACAATTTTTAGTAGACATATTTGAATTCTGGAGATAGTCCATTCCTCATTTTGGTCTATTAGTCTGGTTCATATACCTTGTGGCCCAGAACATTTCTACCTTTAAGAACTATAATAGACGGATCTTCAACAAGTCAAGGATGCTGTGCAAGCTGCTCTACAACTTAGAATATATGATCCAGAAGACATGTCAATACTGTTTGGAGACATTAGCTAGTCACTGTAGTCTGAGCCCCTTCCTTCCCCCCCAAAATAAAAGACTTTTGGGATTTTGGATTAAGGCTTTATTATCATCTGCAGATAACTGTTTTTCCTTAAAGAGCCAGCTGTTGGAATGCTATTGAGCCTTACTGTAAATGGAATGTTTGACAATGGGATACCAAATTACCATGCAAGTTGAGTTATACATCATGATTTTGGTGTTACTGAACTGCCAAGTCATAAAGTAGGACATGAACATCAACAATCTGTTATCAAATGGAAGTGGTATATATGGGATTGGATCTGTGCAAATCCTGAAGAAACAAGCAAGTTACATGAAAAAATTGACAAAATGCCTGTAGTTTCTACCCACATTACATGCCATTTGCTACCTGGCATCATAGGATGTGCCATATTCAAATATTGAAAGACACGACTAAAAAGAAATCTTCACAGTAAACAAAACTTGACATTATGCATGGTCATATATTTTTGTTTGGAAATATAAATGGCCAGGGGGTGATTGTTCACAGACTCATGGGCTGCAACCAGTGTATTGGTTGGATAGTCAGCAACTTGGCAAAATAATAATTGGAAAATTAGTGAGATATACATTTTGGAAGATGTATGTGAACGTATCTCTCCAAATGTGCAAAGGGTACAAAGAAACTTGTGTTCCGTGAAAATGCTCAGAAAAAGTAAATTCATCTAAGAAGAAGTTCATTCATGAATTAGATAGATAAATAATGAGGTAGGCAGTCACCCTCTTTCCCCAGACATTCTTGTCATTACCCAATGAGCCCATGAACAAAGTTGCCATGCTGGCAAAGACGGGGTTTATGCATGGGATTAACAACACAATGGCTAAAGATGCTGCTGAATTCCAGATATTCAAATTGCTGAGACCAATCTGAGCCCCAGATATGTCACCATTCCCTGAAGTGACTAGTCAGTGGCATGGTACATGTCTACGTTGAACCACTACATCAACAGAAAGATAATACTTTGTCCTAACTGGAGTAGATAGTTATTCTTTTTATGCATTTAGCTTTCCTGAATACAATGCTTCTGCCACAACCACCATCCACAAACTTACATGTCTTGTACTAACCATTGTGTCATTATACATAGTATTTTTTCTGACCAAGAAACTTACTTCACTGCCAGAGAAGTACAACCATGGGCCCACAATTACAGAAATCACTAGTCTTATCATGCTCCCCACCATACTGAAGTACCTGGTCCGTAGAAAGTTGGAATGACCTTTTGAAGGCACAGTCCAGTACTAGTCAAGTGTCAGCAGCCCAGAGTGTTGGGCCAAGGTTCTCTAAAACATGGTATAGTATAGTTTCTTCCATAGCCATGATGCTTGTGTCTAGAAATCAAGGGGTGGAAAAGAAAATAGTTCCACTTATTATGTCCCACAGTAACTAACTAGGAAAGTTTTGCAGCCTAATGCCCATAACCTTAAAGTTTGCCACTCTAGAATTGGTTTCAGAGAAGGAAAACTGCTGCCAAGAGACAGAGCAAACATTCCATTGAAGCAAAAGTATCACCCCTGGACATTTTGGCTTATGATGGCCTTAAGCCAGCAGGTTCAGAAAGGAATAACAATATTAAAAGAGGTGGTTAATGCCTGTAAGCATTTCTAATAAATCCAATTATACACGTATGCTGTTCATTCAGTCAATTCTGTTCCTCTTGAGAATCTTGACTAATACAGCAACTTATAGAAGAACAAGTTTATTGGAGCTGCCTTTGTTGAGGCTAATTCCATGATATTCGTAGCAAGAAATGTGGCAGCAGGCAGGAAGGCACAGTCGGGAGCTAGAATTGAAAGCTTGCACATTTTCAACAAACATGAAGCAGAGTGAGTTAGTAAGAGACGAGAGAGAGAGAGAGAGAGAGAGAGAGAGAGAGAGAGAGAGAGAGAATAGTAGTGTGGGCTTTTAAAACCTCAAAGCTTACCTCCAATGACACAACTCCTTAGATGGCCAAACTTCCTATTCCTTCTTAAAAAGTTCCACTAACTGAAAATATTCAAATATATAAACCTATGTGAGCAATTCTTATTCAAACCATGACACATGTAATTGAAATGTTTCTCTGAACATGATCATACTTATCTGCTCTATTTTTTCTATTTTCTCAAGCAAATATAACTTTAGTTCCATTCCTCTCTATAACCTATAGGGAATAATATTTAATTAGCATTAATTTAATAAATAAAAGGCAATTCTAGATATTCTGATGCTTAATAGATTAAAAATCCCAGTGTTGCTTAATAGATAGCAGAGGAACCTTGTCTAATCATAATTCTCAAGTGTATATATCATAAAATATTACGTTTTAAGTTAAATCTTAATGTACTTCATTCGTTGTTTTTTATTTGCTTTGTAAGATTTAGTAATTATATTTCTCAGTAGACAGTGGAGATTGGAAGTACTAAAGTATAAGAAAAATTACAGTTTAAAAAACTAATCTTTCATTTTTAAAATTATTCTTTAAGTTATTCTTGGTTGCTTCTTAGAGTCTGAAGCTAAGCCATTATTGCTAACAATGCTATTCAAGTCTGTCACAGGTTCAACATAATGAGAGCTGGATCTAATATGAAAGCTTCTGTCCTGTGGTCTAGCTCTCATACGACCAGAAAGTATATGAGCTGCTCTGGGAGGTATTAGCAGCTCTCTATTTGGACTTAAGCACCACGAAATCATGGGACAATGATGCCTGGTTCTATAAACCTTCACAACTATCTAGGGGAGTGAAGTAGTAGATCTGAGAGGAGACCATACTACTCCACTTTACTAATCCACCATAATTCTTAACTGAATTCTATAACTTATCCATATGTCTGCAGATTTGTGTAGCATGCACAACTCATAAAGGAATATATTCTTACAACTGGAGAGAATTACAGAAAACCACAATAGGTAATAACTCAGACATCAACAGTTGTTGTAAAGTTTACCTTCATGGATACATCTTCAACAGGAATCCTACTTGGAAGAGTCTAGGTACATCATGAAACAGAAGGTAGAAAGATTTTGAGCCAGGGGACCTAGAATCTGTACTAATATAGAACCTCTTAGAAATAACAAGGGAGTTTCACCCATACCTCTACATTATGGTTGTCTAACAAGAACTGAAAGATGATAATATTCACAGACATGCTAATATAGAACGTATAAATGGCATCCCACACATGGACAAAGAGGTACATGTAACAAAGGCTTAGGGAAGGATAATTAGCCTTTCCAAGGGATGAACTACTTAATTAGTCACCCAGTTCAAAGAAGTCAGACTTGAAATTTGTATATACAAACAAACCACACTTAGTGGATTCTGCAGTTTGCATTTATATTCATAGATATGAAACAATAAAATAAAAACGGACCTCAACTTGAGAGGAAGTGAACAGGGAAAATATGAAAAGTAGGAACAAGGGTATATTGGAAGAAGACCACAGTGAAAAGGGGTGATATAATTGTATTTTAATTTAAAAGTTAAAAAAACCCTAGAGTAATAATAAAAAATACTAAGAAAATATGGCCAAAACTGAATAATGATGAAAATTTCTCCCTTCTTTCTGTTATATTCTTTTCTTTCCAAAGTTCCTTCCATTCTCCTCGACCCCCTGCTTCTTTGCTCAATCAACAAACACTGTACTCCTGTCAAGTTTCAGAATATGGAGTGTAAGAATCAAGACATGGCTCTGACACTCTGGGCTTTCTGCTCAGTTTGACATAGATTTGTAGAATTTCACTATGGTGTGAAAGCTAGTAAAAGCATGGGAGAAGTGCTGAGATATACTGAATTCTAGCAAAGACATGGTAGAGAGATTATAGGAAAAGATATCTGTTGAATGGCACACAGTTATTCCATGTAGGAACTAGTATAAAAATGTTTAGGGAGGGTTTTCAGAAGTTGTATTCATTTTTAAAACATCCTTCACTTTGATTTCATTTCTTACAAATACCCTCAACAACAATAATCATCATCACCAACAACATAAGATAAAAACCAACTGTAGCTATGGATGGAAACTTAAAGTGGCTAAAACTAAGAAGGTGAAGTCATGGTCAGATGATTTTTAAGCATATGAGAATTTGGTTAGAGAAAACTGAACTGTGCTTCCTGATAGAATGTTTGTAATTCCCCAGCTTCCAGACAACAAAATTTTTTCCTGTTGTTGTTAATTGGTTACTGTCCAAGATTTTCTACCTTTAGCACTGAGTGCACATCTAATTTGTTCTGATCTGACTGATTAAAAATTCTCTTCCCATGCCCTTTTCTCTTTGAAGTTGACAACTTATAGAAAAATACACTTTAGTATCCAATTAAAATATTTCTCTTTGGTAAGAGATTAGCAGATGTTATTCCTAACTTACCACATCAAAAATAATAGGAAATGAGTGAAATTTTCATAATTATCTTCTTATAACAAATATGTCAGTTATATATGTTAGTTACATATTAAAAATCCTTCTCTAAACATGAGCTATCCTTTTTATATCATTTAGGAAGCCTTTTGGATGTCAGAAACATGGTTTCTTTTGCTCACTCTTTGGGCAGCTAGATGAAGTTGAGAATAAAATGAGAGATTTCATATCAAGTTGTAAATAGCACAAAAAGCTGGAATCCCTTTGTTAATAAAATTAGTAAACTTATTTTATTTGGATGAAATAATTGAAGGTAATTTATAAAATATATTTGTGGCAGTTGTAGTGTCATGTTTGCAGAGTATAAAACATAAAAAAAGAAGTAAAATAAGACTTAAAAACTATGGATCATGAATATTTGCAAAAGTAAGTTTTGTTCACCTGATGTAAATTTTGTCTCAAAGGTTTATGACCGAATGTACTCACCTCACTTGTTCTAGTTCTTTCTGAACTCAGCTTCTCTGGTTTAAATGTCTGTCCTAGCTGACTCATTTAATCTTGCTTCTCTTAGTTTCTCACTGAATTACTATGCTTAGATTCAAACTAACTCTAGCCATTTGGTTCTAATCTTCTGGATCCTTCTGATTCTCTGTCTTCAATGGCCACTGCTGACCTGACCTGAGTGGCATGAATCCATCACTGAACTCATTTTCACTCCTCTGCACTCACTGCATTGACTCCCAACTGACATTCTCTCCCTGTATTGCTTTTAAATAGTTTTTATTTCTTGTGCTGTTCTCTTGAAAATTGGGAATATCCTATTTCTGACTCATTCTGATAAATCCTTCTCTGATTCCTCACTTTGTATGCCCCTCACTTAGAAGTCACTTTCAAACATGGCTGCTTCCTTCTATAATATAAATGTATGTATTAATGATTTGCCTGTATTCTAGTCAGAAAGATTTAAGGTAACTGGCATGTCTGTATTCCAGCTGAATAGCACAGACCTAGGTTTTTGTATGTAATACATTGCTGGAACAACCACATTGCTTGATTAAAATTCTTCTACAAATACTCTTATCTACAAACTGTGTGTGTGTTTGTGTGTGTGTGCGTGTGTGTGTGTGTGTGTTTTCCGAAACAATTCCTTAACACGAATCCTTGTTAAACGTATGCTCACACTAGCTATGTCAGCAATGCTTCTTTGTTTGAAGACTAATTCTTAGAACATAAAGAAGGTAACTTAGTCACAGATGGTGATATAAATATGATGAGGAGAAACAATATCAAGTTTATAAATGTGCACATTTTCTGATGGCTTCATTCATAACATCATTCAAGATACATTCAGCATAAATATTATACTACAGTTTAATGAAAACCTCAAGATTAAGCATAAGATAATAAGACAAAGATGTTTCTGTATCTCAACTCTAAAACTTTTGAATAAGTATATTTCATTTACCCAAGAATTTGGCAGGTTTGTACACTAAAATATATTGTTTTATTAGAGGTTTCTTTTTTAAAGTAAAGGGCTGATTTGATGAATACAGTAGTTAAACTCAAAGATGCTGTTTAGTATGAAAGATACATTTCAACAAATGGAAAATAGGGTTTTTATTTAGAGAATGGGGCATTGGATGTTCATTTTGATCACCACTAAGTGCAGTGAGAAAAATGCCAAAAGCATTTTATTGACTGTAGTTATTCAGTAAGTAAAATTATTGAAGCATTTGGAAAGGAAAAAAATGAGAGGACATGGAATTTTCCCAAGTAACTGTTTATGAAACATAAAGAGGTATCAATCATTCCCTGAACAAGTACTTGATAATGATTTATACATTTTGTTTTATATAAAGGCTATTTCCATGTAAGTACATAAAGTACCTTGACTATTTCTCAATACAGTTACTTTCCCTTCTGGGTCTCTTCCCTTTGCTTTCATTCTGTTTTCTTCCCCATAAGTTTTCTTCTAACTTGTCAAATGTATGTATGTATGTATGTGTATATATGTGTGTGTATGCGTATGCAGTTCTGTACAAATTATAGGATTTTTTACTATTTCTATGAAGAATGTCATTAGAATTTTGATTGGAACAGTAAAGAATCTAAAAATCAACTTTTGACAATATACCGCCTTTCAAAATATTAGCGCTCATCCATTCCATTTGCATTGACATCACTCAATCTTCTGGTATTTTTAATTCTTCCCTTCAATGATCAAATTTTCTTTTGGGTATCTTCTTTCTTGGTTAGGTTTGATCCAATGTTTGTTTGATTGTTATTTGTTCATTGTTGCAATGTTAATGACATGGTTTCCCTAATTTCTTTCTTAATATTTCATAATTAGTATGTAGAAACACTATTTATTTTGTGTACCAATTCTGTAGCTTACTACTTTGCTGAAAACTTTACAAGCTCTAGGAGTATTTGTGTTAATTCTCTCTGAGAGTGTGTGTGTGTGTATGTGTGTGTGTGTGTGTGTGTGTGTGTACATGTTGTGTGTCTGATATGTATGTTTTAGTGGATGTAAAAAGCAGAAGGCCAGAGGTCAGCCTGTATACCATAATTCATCAGGAGTTAGATTTTGACAGAGACAAGGTCTCCTCTGGCCTGCAATGCATAGGGAATCCCACTTTTTCCGTATCTCCAGCACTATTTTTATAAGAGCTATCCATAACACCTGGCTTTTGTTTTTTAACATGTGCATCAAAATTAGTTCATCATCCTTGCACCTGAAACACTTTAGCAACTGAGCTATCTTTCCATCTCTTAGAGTCATCAGTGTCTCATATATAGAATTATAATACATGCAAATAAAGATACTTTGAGAACTTCATTTCCTATTTATATTCCTTTCATTTCTCTTTCTTACCTTTTGCTAAGGCCTCATTCATTCTTTTTAATAAGAGTGAATGAAGTAGAAACCATCGTCTTTCTCTTGACTTTAATAGAAATGCTTTCAGATTTTCCCTATTTAGTATAGTGATGGCATTGTGCTTGTAATATAGCCTTCATTATTTGCAGATAAGGTCCTTTTATTCCCAGTACTTTTATAATAAAGGTATGTTTGTTTTTGTCAAAAGCCTGGTTTTGTATCTAATGAGGGGATTTTGATATTTCTTTCTTTAGAGTCTTTTAAGGTGACATATTACATTTACTATTTCTAAAAATTTAAACATCCCTCCATCTCTGGGATAAAGTTGTTTATTTTATGATGGATACATCATGTTTTGATGAGATCTTATATTCATTTTCTTCTAAGTATAACTGAGAAATTTTCATATACATTTATCAGGAGATTGGATTATGATAGTTTTACCTTTTATGTAAGTCTTTATCTAGGTTTGGCATCAGGGAAGTAAGGCACCCAAGAATGGACTAAGAAATATCCATTTTTTTGTAGAACATGTTTGTTTGTTTTTTTTTTTCTCAATGGACTGACAGAATCGGCAGTTAAGAATTGAAGAATTTATAATATTTTAAGGAGCATAAACTGTGGTAATTATAGACGAGTTGCACAGGTCACAGTTTAGACCTTGTACATGTTTCTTATATTCTCAACTGAAATCCTTATATTATTCCAGTAAAAAAATGTTAAGTACAGAACCAACCATGATTGATGGATAAGTCCACAGAACAAATGTTATCCTAATAAATTAACAACAGTAGCCCTCAAATAATAATACTGTTTGGGAATAAGTAAACAAGGTGCAAGAATAGTATGGTTTATAATAGATTATTACATAGGAATAGAAGTTTTCAGCCCAGGTAAGGGTAGAAATTATTATTAAAGCAACTGAAAAATATAACCAAAAATAAAAATAACAAAACAATAAAGTATAAGGAAATTATATTTAAGCAAAAAGGAGGAAGAGGAGAAGATTCAGGCAAAGAAGTAAAAGAAAAGAAGGAGGAGAGGAAGAAGAGAAGGAGAGCAAGACAATATCACTAAATATTTCTTTCTTGGTATATGAGTTTTCCATTACTCCCATGCGGGGGATGTTTTAGTTAGCAAAACTGATTGGCAGGGTAGGTGTAATATGAGGTTTCAAGTTTGAAATATATATGGCTGAAGGTGTTTAGACAAGTTACATTTTTGTTGAGTTTCTGGAACAGTATTTGAGTTTACACACACAGCTTTACACTCTTCTGTATTTCTTTCTTTACTTTGTAATGTGTTGATATATTGCTAGGAGATGATTGGTAGATCACACTGAGGGTTCCCACTGATGTCAGCAGCAGACTTGCAAGGGAGACTCTACTTTCTTTCTTTGTTTCTAACATAGCTTGATTGATTTCAGATATATGAGTAAAAAATTCTAACATACTGAGTTAATCCTTGAAGTTGATTGTACGAAGCTCCCCATCAATAAGCTATGTATTTGAACACTTGTGTCTTCCTTCATCATGCTGTTTAGGGAGGAAATGGAAACATCAAGATTTGAAGAATTGCATGAGGAACACTTTGAGAGTTTGTAGTCTTGCCACACTTTCAGTTCAGTGTCTCTGCTTTCTGCTTGTGAATAAACATATGATCTCTCAGTCTCTTATTCCTGCTTTTATGTCTACCTATTGCCATGCTGCTTTCTAACATGCCACCCCTTCCCTATCATCCACCACTCTTGATCTATTACTCTGGAACCACAAACTCAAATAAAGCATTTTTTTCTAAATTTTTTCTGTTTCTTTGTTTCTTTGTTTTGTTTAGGTCATGTTATTTTAGCATTAACTACAATAAAAAAAAACAAGTACAATCAATATTATAAACAAAAGCAAAACTACCACAGAGCGTTTTTCTTACATGAATTTAATGAATCCTCTGCTAATAGATGTTCATGTACATAACAAATATAATATACATATGATGCCTATGTATTTTCTCACATGTATGCAAATTTAGAGATACTTTCTTCTAAGTACAATTGGTGACCTTAAAATATCTGTTGTTTATACTCTCATAAGTATTTCCAATTCAGTGTTAACCATTCTGTTCCATGTGGACGAGTAACAGACATCTGACAAGTACTGAAGAAAATGGTTGAATGGAGTTTTGAAGAAGACATAAGAAAAAAGAGAAAAAGAAAGAAAGAAAGAAAGAAAGAAAGGAAGAAAGAAAGAAAGAAGAAAGAAAGAAAGAAAGAAAGAAAGAAAGAAAGAAAGAAAGAAAGAACCCAGCATGGACAGAAGAAGGTGAAACTACAGCAATAGAAAGTATTACGATAAGAAAAATATACAATGCCATGTATGTCAGTGCTATGCCCAAAACTCAAGTCTCCACACTCTCACTGGCAGTGTGGTTCCAAAGAACAACCTGGACAGTTAGTCTTTGAAATTTCTGTGAACAAACCTATTTAAGTTAGAAATTATGAAAGTAAATCATTCAAAGCCACATAAAAGTCAGCAGAATAATTTTCTAGTTTTGTTGCTTTAATTATTTTTGAGTCAGTCTCCTTAGGTAGACATAACAGCCCCAAGCTCACAATTCTCTGCTTCCCCAGTGTTTGGATTACAGATATAAATGGCCACACCCTGCTTTTTTTTTAAAACCAAATATATGTCACTACCATCCATACAAAATATCAATGAAAACCTGAGATTTTTTTCCTTCACAGTAGTTCATTATTATATGCTATTATTCTCCCTTAATATTTATAGCATTCATTTGACTTTCTGAGCTTGATTTTAATATATTGGTATATAATACTTAGTTTTCTGATTGATTCATTTTAGTGATTATTTTTGTTTCTCTTTAATTGATTTCTGTTTTGTTCTTAATTCATTACTTTTATACTCTGACTTGGGGTTTGGTTTTACTCTAAGGCTCCTTGCTGTGTGGTCTTTGCTCCTTGTCACTCATGAATTGTTTGGTATAAGTTCTATCTCATGGAGTGGTCCTTATGTCAAATCAGACATTTATTGGTTACTACTACAAGTTTTGTGCTATCATTGACTTAATGTATTTTTCAGGCAGATCAGATTGTAAATAAAAGGTTTTGTGACTGGGTTTGTGTTTATATTTCTGTTTGGTAGCCATCAGAGTACTTTTCTGTACCAAAGGCAATAGAATGTGGGGGGGAATGTAGTATATAGGCACTATTTGCGCCTCTCCATGTTCAATGAATGGTGTGAATATTTTCTTTACCAAAGGGTTCTTAATGTCAGATTGCAGAGAAGTACCTATTATTATGCCAACAGCATGGTTGTTAGGAATTTTCATTGGATTTCTTTGCCCAAAAATTGAATGGGATGTAACTCAATCCTTAGGACTGGAGTATTTGCTTGGTGACAATATGTGGCCAGTGGACTCTGTTTTCCTCAATGTTTGAAAATATCATTTGGATCACCTTCACATATTTTTGGGAAATAGATACTAGACTAAGTTTCATAATACTATTTAATGCCCTCAATTCTAGCTGTCTCTCCCACTTTATCTCCCTAAGCCCCATCTTCCCTGCTTCTGCCCTGATCCTGCCATTCTATTTCTCCTGCACCCAGCTCACCCAACAAGTCTATTCCATTTTCTCCTCTTAGGAAGACCCATGTATCCTCACCTAGTCCCTTCCTTTATACCTTACCATTCTGGGAATATTCACTGTAGCTTGATTATTTATTTAACATCTAATATCCACATATAAGCAAGTATATACTGTATTTAAATTTTTGGATATGGTTTACCTAATCAGGAGTAATTTTCTACTTCTATCCACTTTTCTGCAAATTTCATGATGTCCTTTCAAAATATAACTAATATTCCATTGTGTAAATGTACCACATTTTCTTTATCCATCTTTCTTTTGAGGAATATCTAGGTTGTTTCCACTTATTGACTATTACAGTATTTTATTATTAAACTGTATGCAAGTTGAAATTTATTTTGGAGTTAATACATTTGATTTTCTTATTTTATATCCCCCATTTCTGATTCCGCAATCTTACACTAAACTTTTACAGAGCTAGCCTTAATAATTTACCATTACTATTTAGCAAATTATAAACCTATTACACATTTATTCTACTAAAAGATGCAATGAACTTGGAGAAATTACACTTCTTTATACTTCTAACAGATGTATCTATATAGTATTTTAAAATTCATTTTGGCAATATAATTTTACACTAATTAAAAATAAACTTTTAATTTATCAATGAGTTTTCTTTTTTATTTTTTTTGTGCATTAGTTTTTACTTTCTTCACCAGGATGTAAGCTACCCAAATCTAGTTTGTATTTGTTTAAAAGTGTATCCACATATAGTAGATAACTATTTGAATTCTACTAAAGACATGCACTAACATTTATGCTCCTTTCATTGAAAGAATATCCACTTTTAACTTAGCTAATTATCATTGATTACATTTTCTACTTGTAATAAATTCTTCAAAAACTGGCCAGAGTGAGGATTTTTTAAAAAGAGAAATTTTTGTTCATTGTAAAACTATGCTCTCCTTGCAACATTTATGGTACTCCTAAGTGGAATTTAACAGTAGCTTCAATTTCTGCACTTGGAAGATTTTTTTTCCCTGTTCTTTGCATGTCCTTGATGATACTAAGACAGGTGTTATTGATTAACTTTCTATGTTGGCAGAAGATCTATTTTTACTGGAATGTGTCTAATTGTGGATATATCTAGCTGTCCATCCATGCATCTGTCATCTTTCTGTTCCATAAATTCACTTCTCATTTGGTTCTATTTCTGTAGAAAACCATTCTTGTGTTATTTCTGGGAAAAAAATAGACATTATCTCTTTGATCATAGCTTTTCTTTTCTGTTCTATTTTCTTCTGAGGATCTAGTTAGACATAGATATAGTTTCTCCTTAGAATCACTGTCTTCAATAGCCTTCACTTTCTGCTCCATTTTTTTAGTATTTTGATTAGATTGTTGTAAGTTTATCTTTTTGTCCATCCCTTACAACAGTTCACCAAAGGAGCTTCTTTGCTCATTGTTTTCTATTTTATTTTTCTGATTATAAGTTATTGATATTTCTCTCTTCCTTTTTCTTCTTCCAAAACCTTCCATATACCCTACCACAGTTTCCTTAAAAATAATAGCCTCTCTTTTCACTAATTGTTATTGCATACACACATTAATACATATATGATACATATATGATACATATATATATATATATACATATATATATATGTATATATATATATATATATATATGTATATATATATATATATTCAGCACTGGCACTTGACACTGGACAACTAATTGGTGTGTTCTTCTGGGAAGCCTTCTCTCCTGTTTCTATCTTTCCTCACCTGCAGTTCTTTGTGTAAGTTTGAAACTTTGTGGGTTTCTCTATGTCATGTTTGGCATGTTCATTGTTATCATCCTTTTCTAGTTCACATATGTGCAGTAATATTAGAAGCCACACCCATTATGGTACATTTTAAAAGTTATATAGTTTTTGTTATTTGTTTAAAAATATGAACAGTCACATTGGGCCATGTTAAAATCCATGTTTTGTGTTTCTATGGGTTCCAAGTCTGAGTTTGTGGACCTCCTCTTGGTGTCTATGACTTGTATTACCACTAAAGGCCAAGAGGATATTTATGAGCTATGCTCCTGCCTGAATATATGTTGGTGTACATAGTCTGTTCTGCTGTTAGGGTCTATGATCATGTCCATAGCTCTTGCTGCAGGATAGTGCCATATTGATGTCCATAGTCATCAACTGATACTGCCATTAAAGACCATGCTTAGATCCATAGCATGGATTGATTCTAGAGACCATGTGGATATCTATGATCTACCCTCCCACTGACTATAAATGGGAAGGAAACAATTTTTGCAGTAGTATCAATGACTGCAGATTTACAGTTGAGAAAAAGAAACAAAGAAGCTTCCTGTGACAACTACTACCTCTCTCACCTCCAAAGTAACAGCCCAGACAAGATGCCATGTAAAAGAAATTAAAAATTGTGATGAAGATGATGAAGTGTAGTTCTCCACAACTGACATCTTCTGGAAGGTGTGCATGTGAGGAAAGTTGCAGTTTTCTTTAAAGGCTGGCCACTGAGGCTATAACCATGCTCCAGTGAGTATATGGGTAACATAAGATTGAACTTGATGGTATTTTACTTGTTTTATTTATTTAGTGGGGACTTCTAATGGTGTGGGAATGGATGGACCTAGGAGGATTGGGGAGTGAGTGTAATCTGTGTGCATGATGTAAAATTCCCAATAAAAATATTATGTTAAAAATAAAATGGACTGCTATATGAATTTGTTTATTGTTCCTGCTTTGATAACCAGCTAACCTTTACATGATTCCAATTTTGATACAGGTGCTCTCAAAGTGAGCTCAGTTAATTGTAATTCTCTTTTTAATTTCATTTTTGACTGATTGTATTTTAACAAGTGCTTTATCATATGTTATACAGTGATTCTTACGTTTTGTGATTCTGTTCTTTATTTCTTAAATGATTTCTCCATACTTTATCTTGGATTTGCTGAAGTCTTTAGTGTTTTTTTTTTTTCACTTTTGTAGATTTTTATCTACAAAATATAAATAAAAATAAAAATTACAAGGCTCAGGCCAGTTGCCACTGTTGCTGCCTCCCTGGGGCTGCAAACTCCCTCAGCTCCTTCAGTCCCTTCTCCAAGTCCTCCATCTGGGACTTCACATTCAGCACTACTGTTGCTGAAAAGTAACTCTTGGGTATTTTGAACTTCTGGGCTAATAACCACTTAACAGTGAGTACATACCATCTTTTGTGACTGTGTTACCTCGCTCAGGATGATATTTTCAAGTTCCATCCATGAAGTCATTGTCTTTAATAGCTGAGTAGTATTCCATTAACTGATCCATCAACCAAAGAATACACATGGAGGGACCCATGGTGTTAGCCACATATGCGTCAGAGAAGGGTCTTGTTAGCCATCAGGGGGAGTAAAGGCTCTTGGGCCTGAGGATGTTAGATCCCCAGAAGAGGAAAATGCCAAGAAGGGAAGACAAGAGTGGGTGGGTGGGTGGGTGGGAGAATACCCTTATAGTGGCAGGGGGAGGGGAGAGGAAATGGGGAGTTCCAAAGGGAAGATCTGGAAAGGGAGAAACATTTGAAATTCAGTAAATAAAGTATGAAAAATAAATTTTAAAACTGTAATAAAACAAAAAAAAATTACAAGGCTCTAGCTAGTGTAAGTTTGCTCTGATCTAAGATGATAGTGCGGTTCAGAGTTCCTTAGTTCCCTTGCACGTCCCAGGCTCAAACCAGAACGTTCAAGCTTAGGCTCTTTACCTATTGTGTGGATCAAATTTCATCTCTAGATACCTGATACTATCATCTGACCTCAGTGTATCTCTTTTAATTCTCAGTTTTCAGATCTGTAGTCTACTTTCTTTGCTTACACTAACTTTTGTATTTGATGTTGGCAATTATTTTCTAACCACAATAGGGCAAGTATATTCTGATAGATATTCAAACATTTGGGTGAGTGGCAGTGAGAGTGTCTTCTGAGACTGATCTTTAAATCAGAAGATATAGTAAGTCAACCTAGTAAGAGAGAGCTATGAGCTGCTGTCAGAGTGGAAAAGACATTCTAGGATAAGTAGGTCAGATTTATCCCCCCAAGAGTCACTAAGGACCCTTGACCTTTCAAATGGAATAAGCCCTCCTTAACCTCTTGGCCAACTAACTGTGGATTTCTAGTTCTAACATGATGGAGTAGGAATAACTGTGGATAAACTGTTTAAACAATGGATCAAAGTACATGGATAAGAGAATGAAGGTGATGTCTCAATTTCCCAGAGCCTAAGGAGTCTATACATACACTGAGGTCATTTGACGAGAACTGGCACTTATTCCCTGTTTGCTTCTAGATGAGAAGATTTAGGGACAGGGACTAAAGGACAATTGACTTGGTCCAGCCTTGTATCCATGGGTTCAAAAATTTTCCAATACTTTTCAAGGAAGCTTTAGTTCAAGATGTAGAAAATTGTCACCCCAACGATTTCACCAGCTGTAATATGTTAATGATTTCCTACTGGTAGCCCTTAAAGGGGAGACATGACTATTAAATTATCAAAATTCTTACAAGAGTTAGACTATAATGTCTCCAAGGAAAAGGCATAAATCAAAAAGGACTCAGTCAACTTGGATATCACTGAAGCGGAGAAAGAAGATTAAGCACCGGCTAGAAGAGGTAATAATTAATTCCTTAGATTAAGGGCCCATAAGCAGCTCCAGAAATTTCTGTGAGCTTCAAGGTTCTGCTAGCTATGGATTCCCAGATAGTGAGTGATGGCCAAATCCATTAATGAACCCACTACCAATGTTGTAGGAATTAGAAGATTAGTGTTTCAAATTAAATAAGGGAGATAGTTGACCCGTTCTCTGCTCATGGACATCCTCAATGGTTCCCATGCATTCATGCTATAAGTATGTGAAAAGGGCAGACAGTGCAATAAGCTTGTTGAATTAATTCATGGGACCATGGAATTACGCAGTGGCATACTAGTCTAAGAATCTGGATCCAATGGCTTTCAGCTGCCCTCTATGCTTTCAGGCCTTGGAAGCAAGTTTCCCAGGTATTCTGAAACATACCTACCTTCCTTCTTACTATTCCCCATATCAAAGCTTTAAAAAGAAAACTAAAAGCAAATATTCATATGTCTACCATGTCTTCCAACATCTGTTCGTATTACTCAGTTTGGCTTTTCTATCCCAATGTGCAGTTTCCTCCATACTAGAGAAAGGTATGCTATTTCTGTCTATTTTAATTTGGCTCCATATATTGGTCTTTAAAGAATGCATTTAAGTATATGCATTGCATAGCTTTAGCAATATGTAAGTTATTTCATGAAAACCATAGTTATTCAGATACAAATGTTTCAGTGTGTTTTCTGGAAATGTAATCCTTAAATCTCTTTTATTACAGTCTAAAGGTAAACAACAATATAGCCATATTGTCATATAATAAATGCATTCATATGTTATCTGCTACATAGGCATATATAATATATTAATTATTAGTATATGAGTACTAAAATATGATTTTTCTTCTTGCAGTGATATGAGCTGTTGTTTCACTGGTGCCAGTATCAATTGTTAAAATCACTGATGCGATGATAAACATGTAGAAAGGAGACCTGATGTCTTTACATGTTTCTCTAACTCTGATCTCTATGGCAGTGTAAGAGGAAATTGATGCTATCCATGCCCTATTAATTTTTTTTTAAAGATCTAAATATATTCATACTATCTCTATTTTCATACATGGCCATGGAAGTATCCTTAGGCTAAACCTGCTAAAGCTGTCATCATAATGGTAAGAGACCTACAATGGGCCTTAAGTGTTTTCTCTGTGAATGTAGCTGGGAAAGGGGGCTCTTCATTACTAAGGTTGCAAGTGACAGCTCTTTGTTCTTTGCAGCTAGGACATTCACTCTTCATTTTGCAAAAGGACAATAGAACTCCTACGAAGAAATGGTGACGTTTTTATTTTCTAATCTCATTTTCTTCATATTGAATAATATTATTTCTACCTGGCAGCCAAACTATTCACAAAAGATAAAAAGATAGATAGACAGACTTTACCACCAATGTAATTGATGAAGAGGTTAATGTTACCCTTAAGCACAGTTACAAATACAAGAAAGCACTACTCCTACGGAGAGTATAACCTGGAATGACATGCTCGCATGCATTACCCCTTTGAGTTTCTGATAACAAAGAACAAAGCAGCTAATAAAGCTGTAAGGGGCTGTGGGAGTTCAGATCCTGAACAGATCCTGAACATCTTAATATGACAGTGTCGAGACAGGTCAGGCTACCTTTCCCCCACAATAGACAAAATACTTATGATCTCAGATAAATGCTAGTCATTTGAGAAATTATAGGCCAAAATAAAATATGCCTCTTTTATAGCTTCTATTTTGAACATGTATCTAATTATTTTTAACTTGAGGTATTTTATATTGGATACAGATAATTACTATTACATTATTTTATTCTATTAGGATAAAGTCTGTGCATTATTTTAGAAGAAAATTTAAACATTTTTTTAGGTAAAAGAGCATTGAACCTAAATATATAAGATACTAAGTAAATGGTTAAATATGTTTTTATTGTATGAACCCGGAATACATCTCAATTGAATATCGGTAACAGTCCATGAAGAGATCGTATTTGCTGAGTTACTTAATAATAGGAAAAGTCAGTACCTGCTTCAAGTGTGTTCTTTACCTTGTTATCAGTATCTGAAGCATAAATATGGATTCAGCACAAAACAGTAAAACTAATAAATATTTCTGTAAAATTTAAGTTTCACAACTTGATAGTGTAGGCAGAGCATGTAAATCACATTTATTTTCCTGAGAGATGAGTGAATTTTCAGTGTTATCTATCTAGTAAAGAAAAGAATAGGCAAAGTCATAATTCAGGTGATCCACTTCCTAAATCTCTTTCTACAGTATTTAAAAATCATGGAGTCTGACAGTTAAGCTATTTTCTCAGGTTTATTACAAATTAATTATATCCATTGTTAAAATAATGCTAAAATATTATTTTAAATCATTTTTCAAAAGGGATAGGATTGAATAAAGTGCAAATTATAACAGAGGACTATGGTATCAATTCATCAACATTTTTGATTGCAAGAGACAGAAAGTTACCAAGATGAGTGTAATGTCATATGGACACTTCCAGAATATACACAAATTTCTAAGAAGTAAATATCTGAAATGACAGTATCTAAAATAGTTCAGGGACCAGAGCAACAGACCCAAGTGCAAGCAAACAAATAATCACTATCACTGCTTGATTTCTGCCTCATTTTTCATGTAAGGTTTATTGCTTCCTCTGCAGATAAAAGTCTTTTTACATTAGGGTGCTTAACGATGTGCAGCTCTAGTCTGCACTACTTGCTAGAAGGAAAAGATTATTCAGGGCTTGGAAAACAGTCTCTGTCAGTAACCTGCTTTCTATGCAAGTGTGAGCACCTGAGATCACTTGTAATCATAGAGCAGAGGAGGTAAAAACAAGAAGCTTCTCAGGCATGAGGGCAAGCCAGTTTAGCCCACATGAATAACTTCAGGTTAACTAGTGACCCCATCTCAAAAAAATCAAGATGGATAGCCTCTGTAATAACACAACCAAGGCTGAACTCTGGTTTCTATATCCATATGCACATCAACCACATAAATTGAGCACACATGTTCACAGAAACACACATTCATTTGTTCATCCATCCATCCATTCTCTCTCACCCAATCTCTCTTTTTCTCTCTCTCTAACACACAAACACACACACACACACACACACACACACAAATATACAAGAAGATAATAAATTTACCAGTTTTAGTTCAATGAATGCTAGACATGGCCATTAACTAGATTATGCCTATGTTTATACCTGATGTAACTATAATATTTGCTGGCAACATAAATTACTTGGCTAAGCTTGATTTAAATGCTTAGCTTCAGAAAATACAATTTTGGGGAGGACACAAACACTTTTTTTACATATGACTACTATATATTTAATGCATATTTTTTTTCAGAATTTGTCTCAGAGTTTCATTTTGTAACTAAAACAGACATTCCAGAGAGATGGGATACATGGTACAAAGAAGATAAGGGCCTAACATTCACTATATATAGTCCATGACACTGAGGAATCAGTAATTGCAGAAGTGTCTGGAACACACTAAAACTAAAGGAAACATGTGTGATGGAAGATGATGTGATGGAAATTTGAAAATGAATTCACTATTACCATAATCATTCAACTGCTGTACTGAATTGGAGTAATTTACACAGAAGTGAAATGTAGCAGATGAGGATGTAGAAAAGGCAGTTCTTGGGAAAGTCAGGGCAATGTGGGAATTTCTGAATAGGAAAGGTTTCCAATTCTATGGACCACTGTAATAGACATTGAAGGCAAGAATGCAGATGAGAGCACGGACAAATACATGTTTCGGAGTAACTGCATGGAGGAATTAGATTCTAAAAATGATTAAGGGCCATGAAATATTGTCTGAACACAAGTGAGTATTCCTCTGGCGGAGTGTCACAACACTTTGGAATCTGGAGATTGGGTTGGAATCCTGAAATTTTTACTCAATCATAAAATGATGTTTGCCTTAATGTCCCCTTTCTTATTTCTTCTGCATTGGATTAGAAAATGTTTGGGAAGAATCAAAAAAATATTAGAAACTACACTAGAGACTCATATTTCTGCATTTTGTAATAAGAGAGGTGTTACTACAGACCTATAGGGGAAATATGTGTTTCCATAATTCAAAAAAGAGAGAGAACTAAGCCCAATGGCAAGACCCTATTGATAACGATATCACAGACTTCAAACAAAGGATTTGGAATAATCAAGTTGGAACTTACCTGGAGAGCTCTTTGAGAGGACTAGCTCTTATAGCATCAGAGGGTTCTATGTAAGCTGTAGGGATAATAGCAAATAATAACCTTTCCCAGTCATGAAGCACAACACAATATCCAGCACAGCAAGATGTAGTCAAGGGTATACTCATGGCACTTATATATTGGAGAAAAGTAATAACTATCTCACTAAAGTCTGATCAATATGAAGGAATTAATACCCAATAGTGCAAACTTAGCTAACTACCTGTATTGGTTAGTTTTGTGTGTCAAGTTGACACAATCTGAAGTTATCACAGAAAAAGTAGCTTCAGTTGAAAATATGCCTCCATGAGATTCAGTGGTAAGGCATTTTCTCAATTAGTGATCAAGTCTGGGGGTGGGGGTCTTGTGAGTGGTACCATCTGTGGGCTGGTAGTCTTGGCTTCTATAAGAAAGCAGACTAAGCAAGACAGGAGAAGCAAGCAAGCCAATAAGGAACACCATTCAATGGCCTCTGCATCAGCTCCTGTTCTTTGACATGCTTGAGTCCCAGTCCTGACTTCCTTTTGTGATAAACAGCAGCATGGAAGTGTAAGCTCAATAAACCCTTTCCTCCCCAACTTGCATCTTGGTCATGATGTTTGTGCAGGAATGGAAACCTTGACCAAGACAAATTGGTACCAGCATAGTGGGGTATTCCTTTGACAACTTGAGCATGTCTTGGGGAGGACTGTGGAACGACTTTGGAACTTTGGGCTAGAAGATCCATTCAGTGTTAAGAGCTTTGTGGGATGTTGTATAGGAGCTTGGAAGATAATGTTGAGAACATGCAGAAGATGGAGGCCTGTCTTGTGAAATTTCAGAGGGAAGATGAAAGACTCTTATCAGAGCCATTGCTAGTTTGATTTAAGATTCTGTGGTTTTGGTTAACTGGGGCTGAAGAAATCAGCTGTAATTAACAAGATACCAGAACTACTAAAGCAAAACCATTGTATTACTGGGACTATTGATGCTGGTTAGCTGGAACTGGGAAACTGGCGGTTATTGGGAAGAGACCAGCATCAATGAGGTGAAATCTTCATAGAAGTGTTTTCTGAGAGCACAGAGGCTGCATTCCAGAGATAGCCAAGGTTGTACCTTGTGCTGTGGCTGGACTTGGTAATGTGTAATAGTCACCCAGGTGGTTTTGAAGGCATGAAGGAGTCATGAAGAGCAGCTGAGGCCTGGGCACTGTGTGAGGCCATGGAATGCCATTGTTGGAGGTACAGCCTCAGTTGCAATTGATAGCCCAGGACTGAAGGGGTCATGCAAAGGAGGTGAGGCTTGGCACCATGAAGAGAGCTAATGAGAGGCTGTTGGTAAAGCCTAGTTGCAGCAGAGGTCAGCAGTGTTTTGGAGATGCCAGTACCATGAGATGACCAACAAGAACAGTAGCAGCAGTGGAGTACAGTCATCTAGAGCCTAGAAGACAAGGTGTGTGCTACAAAGGGCAGAGCTGGAAAAGTCACTAAAGTCCTTGGAGGAATCCAGAAGATCGTGAGTGGATCCCAGACATTGTACGGTTGGAGTTTGATTTTGCTTTTGAGTATGTCTGTGGCCTGATATTTTTCCCTCTTGAAGAAAGAAGGTATTTTCCTGGAGCCTACAGTTAGGAGACTTTGAATTTTTAAGACTTGGAATTTTAAGAGAATGGATGTTTAAAAGAGACTGAAATGTTAATATGTAAGAATTTGTAAATACTGTGGGACTTTTAAAGTTATTTAGATCTTGGGGATGAATAAGGAAGTAAGAGTCGAGGTTTATTGGTGATGTGTTTGTGTGTCAAGTTGACACAATCTGAAGTTATCACAGAGAAGGGAGTTTCAGTTGAGAAAATGCCTCCATGAGATTCAGTGGTAAGGCATTTTCTCAATTAGTGATCAAGAGCAGATGGCCCCTTTTGAATGGTACCATCTGTGGGCTGGTAGTCTTGGCTTCTATAAGAAAGCAGGCTAAGCAAGACAGGAGAAGCAAGCAAGCCAGTAAGGAACACTCCTCAATGGCCTCTGCATCAGCTCCTGCTCTTTGACATGCTTGAGTCTCAGTCCTGACTTCCTTTTGTGATAAACAGCAGCATGGAAGTGTAAGCTCCATAAACCCTTTCCTCCCCAACTTGCATCTTAGTCATGATGTTTGTGCAGGAATAGAAACCCTGACTAAGACACTACCCACGGCTTTCCTAAACCAATGTAATTCCTAATCACCTTATAAATATATATTATTTCATCCACAGATAAGCATCCCCCATGACCCTCATCAAAGAATATTCTTTGTCCCACATATGAAGACCACCAAAACTGGTCAAAATGCTGGGAACCACTGACAATGGGGGTCAATCTGCACTTGATACATCTTGATATAATTCCTATACCCTAGGCTAATGAAACATCATGGCAGAGGTGGTGGTGGGGGAATGAAAGTAATGATGGTATCATTTCTATAGAACAAAAAATTATATTCATGAAATTTTAACAATAGAGCTGCCCAAACAGACCTCTTTAATGGCAGAGAGAGGTTGTTACAAAACTTAGCCTCTCAGAGTGGAGAAGACTTCAGAGGAAAACTAGGAAATATAGGTAACATGATGGATGGGTTTCAAGTGTCGCAAGTCTGCTAACATACTGTGCTTTCTCTTCATCTGAGCAACTCTCCATATAGCTCTGCTTTAAACTCTGTGTCTACCTTTTCTCTATCTGGTAAATTGCTGCCTCCTCCTTTTCTTTTTGGAGAAAGAGTGATACTCTTTCATTTAATATTGAATATTTCTTTGTTTCTTTTCCATATTCTAGCTTATACCATTATTAAAAGTAACTTTCTAGTCAATCTCCTGACTGATCCCACACCCTTTTATTTTTCATTATCTAATAAAAATATGAAAGTATAACAATTTCACCTGAAGTCTTATATTCCACAAATGCACATTGGTGGCACGTTATTATTTAGCAATCTAACTCGTTTGCTGTGCTCATAAGATTTTCAGGTCTAGAAACAAGGACCAAATCATTCATGGCTCCAAATTACCTTTTCCTTATGACATGGTATTTCAAAAAGCATTTTAAAACATTTTGCTCCTATCTTTAATAATATTATGAATAGATAAATGGATGTCCATATCTTCAAATAAACTTGCTCATGTAGTAAACTGTCCATGATGTAAGTGTTCAACAGACATTTGCTAACTGATCAGTCTATTGAACCAATGTTATTTGATTCAGCATGTGGGACTAAGACTTATCATAAAAATATTGTCCATGGGTTTGTTACTTTATATTCATTTCATGTATATTATGTGTTTTATGTGATTATACAGATTCTTTCATTATGATGCTATCAAGCGCCTTCTATATACTATTATAAAAATAAATATATTTTCATTCATAATGTAGGAACTTAAAAGAATATGTATAGCTTAAATATCTGTTGTGAAAAGAAAAATTAGTTCCATTATTCCATCAGGATGTACTCAGCCAACACGTAGTCACATAAGCCCACATAATATCTAATACTGAAGCAGAGCAGAGACAGGTTTTATTTCTACTATATTAGGTATTGAATGAAACTGCATATTGGGACTTTTAAATTAACTTTTAATGTTACTTTAATAAGGCAGAATATCTGCCAATCCAGTCCCCAAGGCAATATTATTTAGCAGCTCTTTGTGTTTTAGTTTTGTATTCTCAGTATTGCTGCTCTGCTGCTGAGACTTAGGAGATGAAGCTCTGGCTTGTTGGAGAGACCTTCCTTTCCCAATTGAGACATTCTCACGGAGACACTGAAAAATAAACCAAAAGTCAGTGGCTGTACTCATTGGCTGAAATTATTGTTAAGATATGTGTTACAGTATGTTTATTCCATTTTTACTAGTTATTACTAGTTTTCAAACAAGTTTTGTATTGATGGATCATGGTAATGTGATATATATATATATATATGTAAATATATATTTAATACAATTTAGGGAAAAGAATTTTTGGGATACTTCCAGTCTTAAGATATGGGAGATTACATAATAATTTATGGCTTTCTGCTAGGAATACTACATCTTTGTCCACTACTGTCTTCATCTACCACAACAGGATAGTGCTAAATATTTCATAATCTCACTGCTAAACTTTATGCTTGTATAACCATTGACAACATAAGGAAATTTGATGTGTTTATTAAATTTTAATATGCATTTATGATATTCAAGTTGACTTTAAAGAAATTTTCTTAATTTTATCATCTGAAATTATAAACTCTATTTTAAAGATATATTTTATTATGATTTAGTTTTAATATTAAAGTGTAAGTCATTAAAATATCTAATTTCCATTGGAAAGTGGGGACTTTTTATCTCTGCTTTACCCCATCCCCTCCACTGAGTAGCACTTTAAAGAAAAGTTGATCCTTTCCTCCAATCGAAAAGCAAAATTCTTCAAAGAGTCCATTGAATGAGTTCCTTAAGAGGGTGTCTTCGAAGACCATAGGGAGCCTGTGCACTTCCTGTCAGTCCTATGACAGTGCATGTCCCACAGCCTGCATGTTCTGAAATCTGGGCTAAGGTAAAAGAAAAAGGAGAGAAAAGAACAATGAAGAGTCCTGGAGCTTTTAATCCTTTCAAATGTAGCTTCCTCTTTCATGGTCTTCTCAGCGTGAAGCACAGGTTATCAAAACACAGTGCTGATACTATTTTGAAATATCAGTAATCGGTGTTTCCAAATGTGATTAAAGGGTAAAGGGGGTAAAGTGAAAACCCTGAAAGAAGAATTGAGGACTTAAGTAAGAGCCTTGAAGGTGAGTGTCTTTTGCCAGGCTAATCTTTTTCAGTCTTTTATTTAATTAATTGGTGATTTAGGTGATTTATTTTCTATGTCCTTTCACTTTAAATGTGTTAAAAGTAGATACTGCATTTGCCATGTTTGATGAGAACATTGTGCGGAGTAAGGGAGAATGAGAGAACCTGCACTTCTCTGAAAGCCAGAATATTATCCGTATAAAGAGTTTCGTTATCTTCACTTGTTTAGGTATACTAAAAGAGACAGTGAAGGCTAAGTGTGTGATTAATGTAGACCCACAGATGATCAAGGTGTAGTGAATAAGGCAGTGTGCCATAAATAAGGTATCTACATCTACATCTTCTTTTCCTCTCCCAAGGCATAGGGATTACAGTGAAAGAGAAGATCAAGGAAGACTGCAAAAGCTGGAGGTGGAAGATATGAAAAGAAAAGGATATGTTTTGTTTTGTTTTGTTTTGACATAGCAAGGGGCTACAACTGTGCAACATAGCAACATAACTGTGCTACATTACAACATATCAGTTGTGACAGCATTTATAATATCTGTAACAGGTCAAGACAGATAAAATTCCAGCAAAGAGCGGATAGACAGAAAGTCCTACCTCTAGTTGAGGAGCTATTGAAACTGATAGATGCTGCAAGAACACTCAATTTTCTCTAAGGATACGGTTTCTAACAGGTAGACTATGGTGCAGCGAATGATCACATATTCAAGAGCATTAAATTAAGCTATTGGCTTAAAAAAAAATCTAAGACAGAAAGTAGACAGAAATTTGTTTGGTTTTGAATTGGTGAATAGTTCTTGGAGGACTTGATATCTTGATATTTCACATAAACAATTTTCTTAGCATTTGTTGGTGAATTGTTACTTTTATTTCATTTTTCCAGAAATTAATCAGAAATTGTTTACCTAAAAAGTATGCCATGGCAGCCCTCTAGAAGAGCTTCCTATTTGTTTGTTTGTTTTTTGTTTTGTTTTTCGAGACAGGGTTTCTCTGTGTAGCCCTGGCTGTCCTGGAACTCGCTCTGTAGACCAGGCTGGCCTCAAACTCAGAAATCTGCCTGCCTCTGCCACCCAAGTGCTGGGATTAAAGGTGTGCACCACTGCCCGGCTAGAAGAGCTTCCTTTGGGAGATTTTTTTCTAGTCATAGCTGGACTCCCTTTTGTATCTTCTGCCATCTGCTGAATTAATTAAGGAGAGGCGCTTCTGAAGATCCTGTGGCTTTGGTACTTTATTTCTCTTCCTTTTGGAGCAGGTTTCCAAAAGGTGAGCAAAGAGTCCAGACAAGTGCAGAGGGATGGACTTAAACATGGCACACTGCCATTTCCACCACAATTTGCTGACCAAAGAAAGATGCAAAAGTTTAGAGAACAGAGCCTACATTTCTCTACAAAGGCTGAGTACTTGGAGGGGTAACTAGCTGAAGTCAACAAAAAGAACAAGAATATCAAAAACAAAATCTTTTAAAGATGCACATGCCATGGCATATGAATGTAGTTAAAAGTACAATTCTCAGAGTTAAATATTTCTCCTTAACACTTTGGAATCTGGGGATCAATCTCAGCTTACAAGGTTTGTATAGAAAGTTCTAGCATAACTCTGAATGATTTGAATACTTTTCACTCAAAGGATTTCACTATACTTAGGAATTTTTGACAAAATAAAAACCATTAATATTGGAATGGACAGCCCAACAGATGAAAAAGAGCCCCCATGAGCAGGCACAAGAATCAGAGACCCATTTATTCACATATTCCAGGGTCTCATAAAAATACTAAGTTAAGAGCTGTAATATATACACAGAGGACCTTCTGTTGGATGCTTCTGTCTCTGTGAGTTTATATGAGTTAATAGATGTAGTTGACTTTGAGGGTTTTGTTCTCCTGGTGTCCTCCATATACTTTTGGCTCTTAAACTCCTTCCTCCTCTTTGACAGGATTTCCTGATACCTTAGCAGAGGGATTTGATGGCAATATCCCATTTACACACTCTCTCTTTCCACATAATTTTTGGCTATAGTTCTCTGCATCTGTTCTTGTTTGCTGCCAAGCGAAGCTTCTCTGATGAGGATTGTACAACACACTGATCTATAAGTATATCAGAATATCATTTAAAGTACATTTATTGATTGATTGATTGATTGATTGATTTAACCAGTAGTGTTTGTTTTTAACCTTAGTTTACTTCCCTATTTCATATCTGGTTCAATGTCACCCCAGCAGTGTATGGCATGTATTCCATCTCATGGGGTGGGCCTTATTTCAAATCAGACATGGTTGCTCCTATAAGTACTGTACCAACATGGCCCTGAATATTTTGCTGGCAGGACAGACTGGAGGTCAAAGATTTGTAGTTGAGTCAGTAGTATTTATATTTCTTCTTTTGGTTGTCTTAAGAGTACTTTTCTTCATCAAAGACACTAGAGGGAGGCCCCAGCTGGACTTCTCCATGTACAATGAGTTGGATAAGTGTCGTCCTCAGCAATGCAGCCACACTGTCAGTTTGTGGAGAGGAACCCATTGTCTTAGCAACAGCCTGAATTTCTTTGGAATTTTTTCTGACTCCAGTAGCTGACAACTGTAATGAATGTAACACAATCTCTCTACTGGAAGAGATTCTATATCCTCCCCTATTAGGAGATCTCATTAGACTCACCTTTATGTATTTGTTAGAAGATTTACCGTACTATATTTCCATATCATCCTTCAAATGCCCTTCAGTTCCAGGTCTCTCTATCTGCATTATCTCACTTAATCCAATCTGCCTATATCCTAACCTCATGATCTTATTAATCCTGCTCCTACTTGCATCTGGTCTACTCATAAAATATATTATATTTTCCCATCCTGGGGAGAACCACCTCACCCTCTAGACACTTCATCTATCCCTAATCTTTCTGTGTATACAAATTGTAGCTTGGTTATTTGATTAATGGCAAATATCCACATATAAGTGAACATATACAATCTTTATTTTCTGGGTCTAGGTTATAATTCAAGTTGATTATTTTCTAGTTCTATTCATTTTCCTACAAATTTCATGATGTCATTTTTTTGAACTGTTGATTAATACTTCATTATGTAAATATTCCACATTTTCTTTTTCCATTCTTCTGTTGAAAGACATTTAGGTTGATGCCTGCTTCTGGTTATTATACATACAGCAGAAAAGACATTGTTGAACAAGTGTAGTTGTGCAAGGATAAAGTGTCTTTGAATGTATGCCCATTAGTAAAATAGCTGGATCTTGAGGTAGATTGATTCCCAATATTCTAAAGAATTGCCATATTGATTTTCCTAGTGTCATATTATAGCATTGTTAAACCATCAAAACATTGTTAATGGTTATTTGCTCGTATGAAAGTAACTTGAGTAAATTCTAATCCCTTTTATATACAACTGAATTTAGAATAAATAGTTCAGGTTTCTTTACAATCAGCTATGGTCATGTGACTGAATTCTATCTAGTAGCACATGAGTTGATTGGTTTTCATTTGTGCGTGTGTGTGTTCATGTATGTGCATGTGTGTATGTTTGCTCACATGTGTGTTGCTTAAGATACTGGAAGAGAAGATATTGATGAAATATCACTTAAATATTACTCAGTTTTACTCAAATTTGCAATGTTGTTAAAAGCATAAACATATACCACACATTATTATGTATATTTCAAATTCAGTTCTCAGAAAACTGCTAGAATCTAGAGACAATATAATAATCTCTGATATCAAAACTTAATTTTATTCAACCTAGAAATAAGTAACAATAATAGAAGAGATTGTGCCAATAATATTTTGGAGCAGTTTAGTCCAGGCTGCCCTTAAACTTTTGTCAGTCATAGTTCACCGTTTGACTGTTAAGATCACAGTATATACCACTGTGCTCAGCTCATAATTTTCATGTCCTTGTTCATATCTAATCTTTGTATCAGAATCTGAATAGGAAACTTTCATTTCCTGTTTTAAAATTAACCAAACTAACATATACATTTTTTCTCAAAGAGGTATTAGCAGTTATGTCTGTTTCAAATTTGAATATGAGAGCATTAACTTGATAGAATCTACTGATCTTCCACATCTTGACTATGCTGCATGTTCATCAAAAACATAAAAAAGACTATATATCAATGTCTATTCTTGAGATAAGTTGAAGTGTCTGATGATATGATCATAATGAATTCAGGAAGCACTTGTACAATTGTCTTACATGTTCTTTTCCATAGGAAAAACTGTACCCAGTTGTTTTTCAAAAAGAAAGGTATAATTCATTATAACAAAATCAACAAATAAATTGTAGTTATATTTTAGTTGAATCTTAGGTACTACTAATATTCTTAATGGACTATGAGTTTATTATGTTTTATTTGAGTGATCACAATTCTATAATACAGCATACGTTTGGCCTTTGATTTCACTCTCCGTAGAAATAGAATAATTAAGAGTCTTGTTGCAATGAATTTTAATATCAAGTATATTACCTCACTTTTAAGCTTGAAACAACCCATTTCTTCTTTGTCTCTCATCATGCCAAAGTAAGAAATATTTTCTTTATATATTATAGTAATTTTTAATTGACAAAATCCTTGCACAGAGTTTCCATTTATCTACTATTTTTCTTACTAGTAATATTTTATCTCAGTATAGTCCATTATCAGTACACAAAGTAATAGACCAATATTAATGCTTCATTTGTCAATTCTATAATAACATTATATTTAACAAAGTTTGTGTACTTTTTTATTTATTTTCCCAAGCTCTTTTGACTTGCTACATTTCATCTAGTAATCATGTCTCCTAGAGTCATCTATGCTCTGACAATTTCTCTTTCTTTTGAAGATATTAATGGTTATGGACACTAAAGATCAAGTGTCACAGATTGTTCATAATTAACATTTCACTAGTGATTTTTGTAATTTTTCTGGGACTACAAATTTTCAGAAACATAATCTCATCTCTTGAGTCAAGGGGGACATGTCTGACATGATTGTGCATTCTGATATTTGTCAATCATTTAAGTAAAGAAGTAGGACTCTGGTTTATTCAACACAAAATCAGTCCACTGGATCTATGTATTTATTTGAAATAATCATTTTATGCTTTTATCATATTTTTATAATTAATATTTAAAATGGGTATTTATATATATTTAATATATAACTTAAACATATTTGTTGTAGAACTGTGTATCTATTTCTTATCCTAAATTTGCTAATGTTATTAATGTTATTGTAATCTAGACTGACAGTTTTATAGACACATTTGAGGTATAGTAACTGATTCTTATGTGCAATACTTAAGGATGGAGGATAAAACGTAACCATACGTGTTCGGCTAAATAAACCTGCATTAATTAACCTAAAAAAAGTGTTCCTTCCAAGTCCAGATGTATCAAAGTGTTCCATAGAAAATTCAGAGTATCTGGATTTATTCATGATAGGGATCTTACATAAGACATGACAGTTTAAAAAAAATAATGTACCATAAAATTTAGATATATTCTATACATAAAAGATATGAAGCCTGTTCTAACATAGTGAGTTAACCACAAAATAACCTGCTCACAAGCCAAGTAGGTACAACCAAGAAGTATTGGGACATGGAAGGAAATATTTCGTTCAGCATAAACCCAGTAATATAGAACTTCTTTTTAATTTATATTATGTGTTGTATGAATACATGTTTCACTGTCACATGTAATTTTCAGACCAGTGACTGCTTATATTTTCACTGGAAGACATAGAATAAACAAAAACAATTTCCACGTTCCTTGTCTTATGAAGATGTGTGTGTGTATGTATGTGTGTGTGTGTGTGTATGTTACACTAAACCTATACAATAAAATATGTTCTTCATGTTTCTGTTACTTAAGCTTTCCTTTCTTTGTTAATGTGGTTTAAATATAACATTCTTTACAACACAAACTCCCTCAGCTTTTGGCAAAACATTTTTTCCTATATCTTTTCAATGGGGTATCTAGATGGCACTCTTTCTACAGAAACATTACCCCTGGAAAGATTGGACTCTTTTACACAAGTCTACTGTAGTATGCAGGTTTCTAAAAATGTATTAGGATCGTATTTGAACACATTGAAAATTCAATGGAAACAAAGAAAAGATTAATACCTTAGTTCACAAGTGTAATTGATTTCAGGATATACAACAGTGAAGTAATTCTCCTGAAGAAAGATGGAACTGACTAAAAGCAAAGGAAATTTAACTTAGAGAAGAGTATCAAATAAAGACAAATGTAAAAAGAAATCATTCTCCTTATTGGACTTGTTTATTTTTATCAACTATTCTTAGATTTTTAATCATATATGAGTTTATTAATAATATGGGTTATAGAAAGATTCTGAGTCAGGTTGCTTTGTTTAAGACATGAGAACCTGACTTCTGATGGACATATTAAAATATCTGGCAAGGTAAATTTATATACGCTATATATGAACACAAAAAATTGTTGAAATTATGTATAGTTGATTTTAGCTTCCAAAAGTGGGAATAAAGGGCATTTATGATATAACTTTGCAGCAGAACATCAATTCTGTGTTATTGATTTTCCAGACCCCTCACATGCTCAATGAAAATTCAAGAAGCAAATAAAGAGGCAGGGGTCTATAGATAGTAAAGGAAGGGAAGGGTTAAGTTAGAGAGATGAAGGGAGGGAGACAAAGTGAAGTAAAAAAAGGAGGGGGGGTAAACCTTTCTATTTGCCTTGTGACCTTTGTCTAGGGCTAAATCCCTTATAAATTGCAATTGTAACTGTAATTGATTTCACTCTTAAGAAAACATCAAATCCTCTTGGGGAAAAACAAAGGAAAGTAGGATTAGTTCTAAAAACAGGGGAAAAAAATCTCTTACAATGATTAAAATTTATGCCAGAGGAATTAGGCAGGCTTGGTGCTTTCCCGGATTTACAACATTTCATTTGTTTCCGCCATTAGCTTGAACTGCTTTGGGAAAATTTAACAACAGAGTGACAGCATGGCTTACAACCACAAAGAGCTTCAAAGATTCAAGAGCATGGGAAACGCTTCCTTGCAAACTCTGCCCTAATAGGATTACATACATAACCTCTTTGAATATTTATTCACACTTCAAATTAGGTAAGGTGCATAAATGTCATGCTTAAAATGTTGTCATCTTTTGGATAAAGGAGATGACACCAAGAAGCATGAACAATTTTAAGAAGTGAATCATAAGCTCCAAAAAATATCTTAAAACTAAAAAGCTGATTCCAATATGTAGATTGTCATCTTTATTAAACAAATTGAAAACACAATTTACAAAATAATAGAATTACCAATCAGCTTAGCAGTGTATTTGGAAGAATGAGGTTCAACAAGTCATGTAAGCAAAAAGTCAAAGTGCCTCACCTAATCTTTTATAATATTTGCTATGAATCATTTTTCACTTCTGAAAGGACAATTATGATACACAGTCAGAATGGTGTCTCTCTCTCAGTTCTCATGCATAAAATATAAACTGCCAATACATTATTAATGCAAATAATGAAACTGGAAACAAGATCCCAAGATTTGTCAGATTATTGCCCAGTGCCTGAACTGTACATGTTCAAATATTTCACATTAGATTTTGACTGAAATTCTCTATTATTTTCCTACTTAATTTAAAACATTATAAAATAACTTGAGTTAACATATTATGTGTTTGTGTGCATTTGTGTACCCTTGTGTGTGTGTGTGTGTATGTGTGAATCTAAATTTAAGGAATATTCCTTAGTTTACAATCAGTCTAGAGGTGACTTGAATAAAAGTGTTAATATTAGTGTTTGATAGGGGTAATTGATGCACACTTATCACTTTCATGAGAGGTATTTATTCAACATTGATTTTCAAAGCAACTGTGAGTCATGGTAGGCTGATATTATTAGGAATAAAGGCCATGTTTCTAAAACATTTGTTGGTGTTCTATATAAGGTGGTGTGTATTTAAAACATATCAATAGATCAATCTTTGTCCATGCTAGGTTAGTGCTTTAGAGCTATGCTGTCTCCAGATACTATTTATTAATATAGTAAATATTATTCAAATGCACTATTTTTATAAAAGCTCATTTATTGCCACATGACTGACATGATAGCATTGGTAGAAAACTCGATCACTGTATGTATCTTGTGTATCCTCTTAACTCTATTTCTATCCTTTTTCTATTAACTTTATTTCTATTCTATGACCACTATCTGTTCATAATTTAAATCGAAAGGTTTATAAAGTAACATGTAAAAATATGTGAGAATTATTAAAACAAAATACGAAACATTTGACAGTGTTTTAAATATTAAATAGACTTTTAAAGCAAAATTTAGTGATTTTTTATTGTCTCTAAGTGATGACTTACATTGGCAAGCTTTGATGCTAAATAAATAATCCAAATGATTAGTATTTTATAATAAAATCTTTTTCCTTCACTTCAGTGTGTTCTAATGATTGTAAATGATCTTTGGTTGATGTACCTCTGCTTTATTTAGCATAATTATACTACAAAACCCCACTGTAATAGCAATAATGAAAGAAAGAGAATTGCTGAAAATATGTCTCCTCCTTTTTTGAAGTGGGAATGACAAAGAGATGGAATGAAAACTGGCAATCACAGAAAACTCCTAAGATCGGAAAAAGAATATATTAAATTTACTTACATATCTTTAGTGGGAACATCTCACTAATTAGGCCTCCTATCAACAGAATAGGATATGTACTCCTACAATAGAAAGAAAAAGGTATGTAGCTAACCCTTTTCAAATATTACAACTATATTTTTACATGTCTATTGTTCTTAAGAAACATTCAATACAAAATGAGTGGTTTGCAATTAAAGCATATTATCAAAAGGAACTTCACTTTTGTACTCTGTATTTTATTTATGAAAAGCTTAAGTCTTCCAGTTTTATTCATGTAAGTTGTATGTATATATTCTATGTAATGGATCTCATTTAGTGTGTATGGGTATAGCTGAATGAGTTTATGTGCACCACATGCATGCAGGTGCCTTTGGGGCCCAGAAAGTTTGAGAGATCCTTTGGTACTGGAGTTACAGTAAGTTATCAACTTCTCATTGTCATTGCTGACAACTAAACCCAGCATCTGTGCAACAAAAACATACACATTTTACCAAAAAGAAATCTCTGGCAACAGATGGAACATTAAATAATACTGGATTGTCTGGGATTTTTTTTTTTAATAAGGAAAACTCATAACTTTGAAATGAAAGAAACCTATATATTATGTATTATAATATATATAATATTACATATTATATATTATGTCATATATATATGACAGATATCTTCGTTGGGATTTCTATTTCTGGAATGAAATATGACTAAATTAATTTGAGGAGAAAAAGGTTTATTCAACTTCTACTTCCACATTGCTGTTCATCACCATTTGAAGTCAGGACAGAAACTCACTCAGGGGAAGACCTGGATGCAGGAGCTGATGGATAGTGTGTATTGACTTGCATCTTCTGGCTTGCTCAGCCTGCTTTTTTATAGAACTCAGGACCACTCGTCCAGAGATGGCACCACCCACAATGGTCTCTGCCCTTACCCATTGATTGAGAAAAAACCATACAGATGGATCTTAGGCACTTTCTCAACTGAGACTCTTGCCTGTCTAAAGGCTTTAGATTGTTTCAAGTTAAAACAAACCCCCAGTACAACTTACCCTTTGTCAACTAGACACACAAACACATCTCCATATTAATCCACAATTCTTTCTTTCTTATTCATCTCCAAGATCTCAGATTAAAAATATAAATAACTAAAATTCCTATAGTCTTTACAAGTTCGGACACATTAACATTTCAGGTCTTTAAGATAGCCAATTTCTTTTAAAGTTCCAAAGTCTTTTAAAATACAAAGCCTCTCATCCATTGGCTCCAATAAAATAAAAAATAAACCAGATACTCCATTATTTCAAGAGATAAAAAATTGGGGCACAGTCACAATCAAATCAAAACAAAATCAATTCCTAACCAATCAATGTCTTGGATCTACTTACAATCTTCAGGGCTCTGTGTCACTCTTCAAGCTCTGTCCTCTGTAGCACACATGGATTGTCTTCTAAGCATCAGTTAGTTTTACTTATGAGAGGCCAAGGAGGAGTGCTACTTACTGGCTTGTTTCCCCTGGCTTTTTCAGCCTGCTTTTTTATATAACTCATGACCACCAATCCAGAGATGGTTGATTACTTTTCCACTGGTCAATCATTGAGAAGATGTCATACACACTGCACTATAATGGGAATCAACGTTTTAATAGATGATATTTGTTCCCTTAATTCACCATAGCTTTTCATGGGCAGTAGTAGACAAGCCATGTCTTAAGTGTAGGTAGAATCAGGAATACAATATGCATTCTCAGGAATGGTATGAAGACTATCGATTAGAGAGCATATAATTAAGTTCTACTTTATTTATTATTTCTTCATTGCTGTTCTCCAAAAATTTTTAAAGATGCTTCCTTTGTGATGTAATGATTTTTTATTGCTAAGTAAAATATAAATTCCTACAAGCATCACTTTTTTTTGTCTTTGCATTTATTATCTCACCCGTCCTGTTGTAGTGGAGGAATTCCTTGTGGACTTAGTGCACACTTTGACTTTAAGATGCTTACCATAGCAACAGACTCTGCAGAAAATTTTCTTCTTTTCTACTATCATATAGGCTATTAAAAAAATCTGTACTTATGGTTGTACAACTAAATCTCCTGGTTTTTTGTTTGTTTAGTTTAGTTTTGTTTCGTTTTGTTTTTTTTAATTTATTTAGAATGGTTTCACTGCTTTCAATGAGAGTCTCTATCAGTTCCTAGATTCTATATCTGTTCTGAACTGTGAGATGTTGACCGTAGAATTCATTGTTCCTTCCTGGAAGGAAGTGCTTTCTATTTATATTCATGAGTACTCTGTAAGCTCAGTAAACCATTCTTTAAAAGGCCCAGAAGGACAAACTCTCTTTGCATTAATTCAAATTCAATGATTACTAGCTTAATACTAAGTACACCAATATGTTTGTTGATAATTACTACAGTTAAAAGGAATACACAGAAGCCAGAATCTTTGAGGTCATAACAGAATATCATTTATTGTACTATGCCATTTTTCATTAGACACGTCTTTAGTATTATTTTTAAAACACACAAGTTATTGCTTTTCATACCATTGAAGTTTACAGTATCCTAAAATATTAACAGAGGCTCTTCCCATGTGAAGAAGGTAGGTGTAAGTTTATCTGCATTGCACTTGATTATTTTTATGCTTTATTTCTGACTTGTAAGTCATCCAGACCCTGTAGAATATTTAATGACTTGCTCCTCAGGATAAAAATTCTGAATTTACAGTTTTCAACCATTTCAAGTTTTCAACTTACATCATAGCTACTTTGTAAGCACAGGTATGACTCTAAATGAGGTGTTTGCAGACTGCAGTTCTGACATTGCCCGGCTGCTAACTAGCTCCTACCTGCAACTCAAATTCAACGATTACTAACTGCTAATCCCCAAAGTGACTCCTTTCACTTTGGAAGAATGAACATTTCTTTTGACAGAGTTTGCATATAATAAATATCTATGTAAGAGTAAGCATCACTGAGCTCTAACATGGAGGCTCTGCAAATCAAACTGAAGGATAAAGGATTTCAAAACCATCATTTAGGTGACTCTTAAGGGAGTTTGAAAGATCAGAAATTAGTAGTTTAATCACAGAATTCTGAATAGTCAACTCACTTATGGTAAAAGCAGAATATTTTTTAAACTTTAATCCCAGACCTCAGGAGGCAGAGGCACCTGGATCTCTGTGAGGTCAAGATGAGCCTGTCTCATGTATTGAGATAATGGACTTTAGGATAGCCAGATAGTAAGACTCTGTCCCCAAACACACACGCACGCACGCACACACACACACACACACACACACACACACATACACACACACACAAAAGAAAAAAGAAAGAAAAAAGAGAAGAAATTAAAACAAGCCATAAAAATGGGCTTCATTTTTGTCAACATAAACAAAAGAAATAGAATAGTAAAATATTGATATTTTACTAAATTTAAATTTAAGATTATCTTTAAAATCACAATAATATTATACTATATATAAAAGACATGGCTGAGAACAAAAGTATCTTGAAATGTATTTGAGACAATTTTTCTAAGCACAGAAAAAATAATAGCTACATTAATAAGGAGCTTGGTTCTCAAAGGTGTTAAATTCTCTAAGGCAGGTAATACAGGTGCTTGCTTTCTGTTTTAAAATAATGTCACTCTTTTGCTTTCCACATTAGGAAAGCACAAGAGGAAATGACTAACAGTAAAAGGCAAATTGCAGTTTCATTGAATTTGCTAAATATATTATACCAAGCTTCTACTGTTGTGTCAGACTTCTGTAGAAGTTGAATTTTTCCATTAATGGAGAAGCAGAACAGGAATACAGGAGCGATTCTCTTCTGCTATGTAGAAGTATTATTGGATCCTTAAAGTAAAAGAGTGAAAATTTGCAATCATTTGTTAAAAACAAAAAAAGAGAGATAAATTTCAGAAAACAATAAGATTCAATGTACCTTCTGGCACTGTAAGCAAATTCAGGGAACTGGGGTTGGAAACCCCAGGCTGTGCCAAGGAATGGTTGCACACAACAGTGGATCATTAGACTCACCAGCTTTTAAAGTTGGTAAGATCCAGCAACAGAAAATGAGTTAGGAAAACAGTAGGCCAGCAAGTGACACAAAGTGAATAATGTCAATGTAAAGTTGGGAATGGCAAGGAAGAAACTATCTATGATACTCAGGGGACAGGGCAGATAAAAATAATATTTAAGGTGAATACTGGATACACATTTATTCAAGCCTCTTATAATCCATGGGGATATGATATGATTTAGTCAGATTAGGTTTTACTGAAAGCCTCAATATATTTCTAAAATTTTTAAAAAGGTATTTATTCAAGTCTTCCATACACAGTTAAACTCACTGGTACTATGACAAATTCTTCGTCACTGACAATTTGGGGGAAACATGTCAGAATTATAGATGAGAAGAAAGCTGTACAAATAGTCTTGTGGCAAAAGCTTCTCAAAGCTGTGTCTCATAACAAGACCTAAGAGCCAGCCCTAGGCCTCCCTGCACATATGCAGCAGATGTTCAGTTTGGTCTTCATGTGGGTTCCTAACAATTGGAGTGGGGGCTATTCAAAAACCTGTTACTTGTATGTGAGAGACAGTCTTCTAGCAGAACTGCCTTGTCTGACCTCAGTGAGAAGGGATGGCAGCTAGCCTCACAGAGACTTGATGTGCGAGAGTGGGAGTGTACTCAGAAAGGTCTGCACAAGCTCCAAATGGGAGGGGTGATAGGGGAAGGATTTTGGGAGTAAATGACCTGGAGGGGGGGGACAAAGAGCAGAATGTAAAGTGAATAATTTGAAAAAAGATGTAAGAACATAATAGTATCAATCAAAGGTCACTTCTGCGTTTCCTTTATATTTATCTCCCCTTGTTTATCTTCCTGAGAAACCAAGGTCACTGTACATTTCCTTCTATGAAAAATGTATTTCATTGTTATTGGTTTTGGAGGCAAACATTCACTCTACTTATATGGGGTCACTTGTCCCTCACATGCCACTTCACACTTGATCTGGCATCATCATGACTAAGTAGTACAAGTTTCATTTCATAGTTACTTTCTATGTTTTTCTTTTCTTCTCTTTCCTTTTTTCTTTTCTTTTCATTTATTCTCTTTTCTTTTCTTTACCTCCATTCACTAGGGTAAGTGAAAGCGTTTCATGAAGGCCATGATGGCCTTGAATTCTACATATAGTAAAGAATGATTTTGAACTTTTGATCCTCTAGAAGCATCACACCTAGATTGCCTAGATAACCTAAGTCTCAGCCGGTTGTGTCAAACCCTTCAGAGGACTGTGGACGCTTACACAGGGGTCACCTAAGACCATCAGAAAACACAGATATTTATATCACATTTCACAACAGTATCAAAATTACAGTTAGTAATTAGGAGCAAAAATAATTTTATGGTTAGGGGTCACCAAAACATGAAGGGTTGTATGAAAGGCTTACAGTATCAGAACAGTTGGGAGAAGATGATGCTGTACACCCAGCTGAGCAAAATACTACCTGAGGTGCATTCTCAGCTCATCTGTTTAAAATATCAACAAACACGGGACTCTGCATCTGCAAAGAATACATTCCCATTTACATTAGAAATTGATAACAGTATTTTCTGACCAACATTGTTTTCTCTCTATTTCTGTCTCTGTCTGTTTCTCTGTCTTTCTCTCACTGTGTGTGTGTGTGTGTGTGTGTGTGTGTGTGTATGTGAATGTGTGTATGTATGTATGTATGTATGTATTTTTTTTTTGTATGTTCGTGTGGATCTAAGACACAAATCTTTGGTTAAAATTCCTTAGCTGCTAGCCATCTTACTTTTTGAGACAGAGTTCCTCACATAACCTGGAGCTGGCCAGAATGACTGATCATTGATTCTCAAGGATACTATTGCTTTTGCCTCTTCAGAACTTTGCTCTAATTTTTGACAAGGTTCTGGACATTGAATTTAGGTCATAATATTTTCAAGAGAAGTATCTTACCAAAGATGAGATAGCAGCCACAGTTTAGATTCTTAAATATAAATATATGTGTTGGAATTATAATTTAACACAAGTTCTTGTTTAAATCTTAGGATGACTGATATAAAATGAGGACCTTATGGAATGGAAAATTCACTAGCAATATCTTTCCTGTATTCTTATAATCTCAATATTCTGAAACTAAAGAAAATTCTGAATCAGCAAACTTATATTTGAATTGTGTATCTAGTATTTTTAAACAAACTATAATCCCTTCTGTGAACTACTGCATATGGAATATCATTCTGTATTTCACTACTTTATGAAAGTATTTCACTATAGTGGAAAGAAGAATGATAACAACATTCTACTTCTGGGTCAAAAGGTTATCCAAATGAAATGGGGAGAGAGATTCAAGATGAAGAGACTGAATGACAACCCAGACTTCTGTTTTTATCTACTTTGTATTTATTTATTTATTTACTTATTTATTTACTTATTTATTTACTTATTTATTTATTTATTTATTTATTTTTGTGACAGGGTTTCTCTGCCATAGCCCTGGTTGTCCTGGAACTCACTCTGTAGACCAGGCTGGCCATGAACTCAGAAATCTGCCTGTCTCTGCCTCCCAAGTGCTGGGATTAAAGGCGTGCCCCACCACTGCCTGGCATCTACTCTGTATTTTACTAGTTATATCATTGATTATTTATCCATAAGACCAGAATCTGATGATCTCCTATTTTATCAACCGCATAACATTTGACCTATAGTAACATATACAAGAAGAATGACAGGTCTTAGGAATGTTCTAACCTTAATCACAAAATGTTAAAGACTTTGTGGCATTATTAATAAAATAAACATTAATATTATACAAGGTTGAATTTAAAATCTAGAAAACATACTTTATATTCTATTATTTAGGTCTGTCAGTGGAGTTTGAAGTGATGCACAATCAAAATATGATATTTGATGAAGTTGCCACTCATTTTCTTTTTAGAATGGATATTTTATTCCCATCACAAATGTAAAGAGACCCAGAAACTCCCTATGTAGTTAGAAAGCAGCTGGAGAATTAGAACATTACTGAGCTCTGCAGGATAATAAATGATAACCCGAGGACACAATGGAATGTGAATCAACAATACCTCAGACAGCATTTACCACTAACATATGACAGAAAAGCAAACAAAACTGGTATTCCATGCATCTTATTGTAAAATGCACAAGGATATGTACCATGTATAATTAAAGCTAATAGATTTTTATTCCTTTTTTCAGCAAACACAAAAAGAAAAGGACTAACATAGTGGGTAACTAAAAGAGGGTCTTGCATAGCTACAGAAAAAGGAAATTAGGCTTTCAGGACATAAAGTTTTGTTGTTGAGGCCTACTATGAAGTTTATGGGCTGAAGAGTAATATCATTCGATACATTTAAACTGTTTGACTCGAGAGACAAATAAAGAGCCAGAATTTTTTGTTGTGCTTGGTATTAACTATGACTTTGGAAAAGAGAAATCAATAAAGAAAGCAAACAATGAAGGAAAAAATCAGTGGGCATCTAAGTAGAAAGCCAGCAACTGATAACCTTGATAGGTCTGTAGAAAACTAAAATGAATTAATCAGCTTCTACATTTATAGAATCTATAGACATGTAGTTCTTGAAGCTAGTATAGTATGCACTGTTTGTTAACTGCAGAATATAAATTATATGATAGTGAAATTATCTTAGGTAGAAATTCTGGAAACATTGGAAGGACTACCAGGGCAATGTCTGCTTCACTACCATCAAACATCCATGAAAAGATAATGAGCTAAAGAGCTCTATCCAACTGGCTATAATTCAGTAACTGAAACATTGCTCCTGATATAGTGTTAGCTCAAGCTGCCAACTGCTAAAGTTCCCCATAGAAAATACTGGGGCTGGGTGTGTGGTGGGTTCCGAGGAAGTGTGCATGCCAAGAATGTTTTGATTGAATTCTCTGAAGCTGTATTATAATACATTTTACTCATGGAGAACAAAGACAAATGATATATTCTCTCATGAGCTCTTCAAAGCCTCCAGTGATCCAGAAAGCAGGTAAAGCTAGGATCATACCCAGGATGGTAAGGAAATATGAAGAAATAATTGTGCCTAATGAAAAAGAAGCAGGAACTATTTTTCTTTTTAACTTGTAACTATTTAGTTTCTTGTAACTATTCTCACCATTTACAGTAGTTCTGCTGAGAAATCCTTGGCTCTCACCATCAGGCACCAGCCCCAGGTCCACACCAGGGAATTTCAGAAGCAATTTAAAGCCCATTCTTCTTCTTTTCCTTCTCTTTCTCCTTTTTTCTCCTTCCCTTCACTCTCTTACTCCATTAATTTATTTCTTCATTTGTTATCATGTTCTGCTTTTATGTTTAAGATAACCTACCATAGTCACCCACCCATCATTTCTGTATAAATACGTCTTAACCTGGCTTTAGAAATGGGCATCATAATTTCGTCTTCTTACTGCAAGTCAATAATACTTAGGATGGTTTCTCTTCAATTCTAGCTCTGAATGTTGGTGTGTCTCACATCTCAAACTTTGGAAATATCAAAGGTTTGATGAGGAAAATGTGTATATAGTATAACAAAACTTATGAGACACAATAAAAGTAGTTCTAAGAGGCAAGTTCACTATCAGTTTCATATTTTAAAAGAATACTGTAAGTGCAGGATCATGGCCATATATAAACTGGTTTTATGTGGTGCTGGCGATCAAACTCAGGGCCCATGCATGCTAGGAAAGAACTCTGCCAACTGAAACAAATCCTTAGCCCATGAATACTAGCATCGTATTTTTGTCTTTTGTCTTCAAGTTGTAAATGGAGTAAATCTCTTGATTTACTCTATCATTTGAAATGTAAATGAACAAATGATTAATAAAAAATAAAATAAAAAATAATTCTATATTCTTATGTAAGGACTTATGTACTCATGTTCTTATGTAATACTCATGTACTTATGTAAATTCTTATATATTCTTATGTCAATAAATTACTCTTTACGTAATAAATAACTAAAAAGAAACAAAAAATAATAATACTGGAGCTATCTCATATAGCAATTTAACAGTACACCTGCAAGCTCTAGAATAACAAGAAATCACACTCCCAAAAAGTAAACAGCAAGAAATAATCAAACAATGGGCTGGAATCAATAAAATAGAAAGAGAACTATACAAATAATCAATAATCTCTGTTCCTTGAGAAAACAATAAGATAGATAAAGCCTTATCTACACTAATTAAAAATCAGAGAAAGAATATCCAAATTGACAAAATCAGAAATGAAAACAGAGACATAACAACATACAATGAGGAAATCCAGAGAATAAAAGAATAGACTTTACAAAACAAATACTACACTAAATTGGAAAAATTTAAAAAATGAATAAATTTCTTGATACATAACTTTTACCAAAGTACAGTGAATATCAGATAAACATTTCTTTCTTTCTTTCTTGGGGATGGTAGTGGTGTTTTCTGTTTGTTTGTTGGTTTGTTCGAGATGGGGTTTCTCTGTATAGCTCAGGTTATCCTGGAACATGCTCTGTATGCCAGACTGGCCTCAAACTCAGAGATCTGCCTGCCTGCCTGCCTCTGCCTTGCTAGTACTGGGAGTAAAAGTGTGTACCATCACTGCCCTGCTCAGGTAAGTAATTTAAAGCAGACCAACAGCCCCTTATAATATAGAAGCAGTCATCAAAAGTCACCCAGTCAATAAACACCTTAGACAAGATGGTTTTAATCCAGACTTCAGACATCTAAAAATTAAGGCAAAGCCAATACTCTTCAATTTATTTCACAAAACAAAATCAGAAGGAACATTGCACAGTTCAATTTGACATCATGAACTTTGTAGGCAAGTTGATAGTACTTAAAAATTGTCATCTTGAGTGAGGTAACATAGACCCATGAAGATAAATATGCTAAGTATTCACTTACATGTGAACATTTCCCATTACATAAATGATAAGCTATGGTCCATAGATGTAGACCATAGGTTAGGTATAAAGGAAGGGACAGGTAGCTACATGGATCACTCTGGCAGGGAAAAATAGAACAGAAGTTATGGGAGAACTGAAACAGTACTAGAACAGGAGGATCACACAAGGAAGGGAAGAAGAGATAAGGTTGAAGGAGGGAATGTCAGGACACACAGTTAAAATTGAAGAGCATTTTATTGATGGTATAAAATCTAGTGCAGTGGAAACATCCTAAAATATAAAAAAGCAATGCTAATGAAGTCCCCAAATTATTTGGTAGACTGACTCTTGTCTGGTTATATCTTGTCACCAAATAAAGCTTCCAGTATCAGGACAGGGTTACATTCAATTGACTTGTTGTCCAAAGAGGTCCTATAGATAGGCTAAGACAAAAAAGCCCTAAGTTTGAGGTCAGTGTGAGCTACATAATAAGTTCCATGGTACCCTGGGATACACAGTAAGACTTTGTCTTCAAAGGAAAAAAGAGAGGCTAGAGAGATGATTCAGTGTTTAAGAGCACTTTCTGATCTTTAAGAAGTCCTGAAGTTGGTATGCAGCACATATTAGATAGTTCACAGCTATAGCTCCTGTAACGCCTGCTCCAAGGGATCCTACCCCCTATTCGAGCCTTGGTGGACATTTACACATACATATAGACACACACATACACACACACACACACACACACACACACACACACACACACACGAAAAAAAAAAAAAGAAAATAAAAGAGGTCCTATAGAAATCCCAAAACAACTCGGGCTGTTGCCAAGACAATACATTGCTCTCCACTAAATGTGAGCAAGTTTCCATTGCTGCAGACAACACCCATGCATCTCATTGCACTTGATTTTTAATGGAGACAATAAGTGGAGTTTCTGACAAAATAGCTTATTAACTTGAACACTTCATTTACCCCCTACACCAGTAAATGAAAAGTATCAGAAGTCAAATGCGTTCTAGGTGTGGTATATAATTGTGTTGTTTCTACAAGAGCATTCATTCCAGGATGTGATTCAGTAGGACCTTAATTATCATGTTGTTTATAAGAAATCAACCCAACCTATTATCTAGATAGTCTATGTTGGTAGAACTCACTGAGAGGTAGGTATCATATATAATTAATAGAAGATACATGAACACAAGATAATGGAACATATCCTGAAGTGCATATATTTTTCATTTAAATGAAATTTCTATGTGCAGATCAGGAGCCTGTTGAAATCACTACCACAGGTATTAGAAAAATTACATCTTCAATGCTTAACATGGAGTAATTCATATTTGTAGATGTCCTGATTCATATTTGTAGATGAAATTTAGCAAACTCCTGTGTCCTCAGAAACTGATCCTGGTTTAGAAACAGAGATGCAAGTAATTTGCACAGTGATACATAAAAATGAATGTTACAAGTTGAACATAGAACAATGTAGGTTCTCAGTTGTCCCAGGCTGTAGTACAAGAAAGACATGCAACTTTTTAACCATGAGATGAAGGTATTTCTGCTTTTGTACTCACATTGATATGTTCTGTAGGTTATGGCATGATCTGATGGGGAATCTGCAGTGTGGGTCAGTGGTGGGGAAGAAAATACATGCCAACTCAGACTTCAATCTGAAAACTCATTCACCCAGGGATCTAGACTGTAATTTCCAGTGTTATCAGATGAAACAGATCTGTTAGGAAAAATGAGAAAGTTGGCTCAGTGAGTTAAGTCACCTTATGTCTTGCATTTCAATCTAGGACCTACATGGTGAAAAGAGACTCTTGAAAGTTCATTAAACACTACGTGTGTATTTTAACATGTGTTCTCACACACATGCATCACATACACATGCACACATACACACACATATGCACGCACACACACATTCACACACACAAATAGAAATTTAAAATAAAATTATTTGTTTTAAATATGAATACTCAACATGGACAAGGAGACAATATTATGAAATAAAAGGTGTTAATTTTGTCAATTATTTTCCTTATGCCATTATTGGAAATTAAGTAAGAAGTCAAAGGAAAATGTTCCCACAGCTATTTCTACCTTTCTTTCCCACTGCCTTCCCTGTATTCAATACATGTAGGTAGTACTCCATATATCAGGGGCAGACCACACCACTCAGTGACCTGGTACTGACACAGGTGTGTTGGATCTTCTGTCAGAGAGACAGAAGGAGCATTTGTCTTTAGTGGAATAGATGCTTATCCTTGGTATAGATTTGGTCCTGACCAGCTGCCAAAAACATCTCAGAGGAACTAGGAAGCTTTATTTAAACCCTCATACAGTATTATCCTTCGCTAAGGAGATGAGCCAATAGTAATTTGAGAGAAAAGGAGTGAGTTGGTGTCATTATATTTAATGAGCTTTCTCTATTATAACTCCATCACCTGGAAGTTACTAACCTACAAGATCGGTAAAATGTTGTATTAAAAACTCAGTTCTGGCTGGAGCTAGCAGGTAATATTTTAGAAAAATGGGCATACAGCCTAGAGGTTGCAGGGTATATGATGTATTTCTTCATTAGTCAAAAATAAATGGATCTTGGGCAGAAAGATAAAATGAACAAGGTTGTGTCTAACTGTTTCATCTACTGCCCCGCAGAGGCTGCTCAGTAAGCTCAGGCAGGGTATTTTATATTTATGCCATATTATGTAAACTAGTCTTATGTCCCTTTTAATTTCATAAAAAACAGTATTTTAAATACATGGAGTGTTAAGGGTAAACACAGCACTCACTTTTATGGTAAACTTAAGTATCACAATTTTTCTAATATAACAACTGAAATTTTATATATGTCAATATATAGGTTAACATATCTTTTCTAATATCATTAATAATTTTCTACTTCTAAAGTGAGGAAGACTAATATGACTACCATGGCAATATTCTTTCAGTTCTAATTCTTTGAGGTCAAAATTGAATTTTCCTTGCTCAACATAAATATTGCATACTTACACGTGAGCCTATTTTCTTAATTATGGAGACACACACACACACACACACACACACACACACACACCTACACACACTTAGTATGATCAATTAATTATTTTTTTAACTTTTTTTTACACTCTAGATTTTATTCTCCCCCCACCACGGTCTACCCTCCAACTATTCCACATCCCATACCTCCTCCCCAGCCCTCTGTCTCCACGAGTATGTCCCCACCACCTAACCTCCACCCCACCTGACCTCTAAAGGGCCTCCAGTCTCTTGAGGGTTAGGTGCATCTTGTCTGATTGAACACAGACCCAGCAGTCCTCTGCTGTATATGTGTTGGGGGCCTCATATCAGTTGATCTATGCTGCCTGGTTGGTGGCTCAGTATTTGAGAGATCTCAGGGGTTCAGGTTAATTGAGATTACTTGTCTTCTCACAGATTTGCCCTCTTCCTCAGCTTCTTTCAGCCTTTCCCTAATTCAACCACACAGGGCAGCAGCTTCTGTCCATTGGTTGGGTGCAAATATCTGCATCTGACTCTTTCAGCAATAAATAAAAATTTAAGTTTCTATGACTGAATTAATCTAGTAATTTTCATACCCATCCTTCAGTCTCTCGAATGTATATGCAAATTCTTGCTTATAACTATCTATTGGCTTTTTAGTACCTCTTTTCAAAAGCACAGCCACTGTGCATTTTGAACCATGTCCTCCTACCTAAGAAGTGTTAAATGTGTGTTTATGACAAAATATGTCACAAGGAAAACTCAAGTGCTGCTAATGAGAAACCAGTAAGAGTTTTCATGCTTATGAAGCACCTAGGCCATGATGGCTTGTCTCTTCTGAAAATGATTAAGAATCTGAAATAAAGCAGCTCCAAATTGGGTCAACTTGGTTTACTTTTCTATCAAGTATCTATTGACATGCTCAAGGATTGAGCTTTGATCTTGGACTTCCCAGCCCCTGAACCTGGGCAGGTAAATTTCTATTCTTCATAAATCACCTTTTCTTGGGTGTTCTAACCTAGAAACATATGGAAACAAACACTTTCAAATGCTTTAGAATTCTTTCCCCTCCCCTGCCCTCCCCTCTCCTCTTTCTGTAGAATCTATATAATAGAAAGAATTGTCCCTTACCAGATGTCCTCTCTCTCTCATATGTGCACACACACACACACACACAAACACATACACACACACACCACAAAGGTAAATAAACATAAATATAGCACAGAATATTTTAAAAGAAGTGAAATCTGCCACTAATATCAGATAGCTAAGATATTTGTTGTGGTTACACTTTATTTTCTTACCAATATCGGAATAGTTTATTATTTTGTAAAAGTTACCCTATAACAAATAATTACTGTAAATAAACAATTACATATTTATACTTAAAACTCTGAAATTCCTTAGCATTTCCTCTGAACTTGTGGCAATGCAGAAAATATAATGTTGTCCCATCTACAAGTCTGGAAATAAGTGAGTATTTTTGGCTGAACTTTCCAGTTCTAATTCATATGATCTGACCATCTATAATAAAGCAGCATTGTATCTTTCCATGGTATTTCAGGACAGGATTTTAATAGAAAGTGGTAACAGTAATTTTTTTTTTTTAATCCTAGGATTCATAATTCAACTAAAAAATGTCTGTTCTCCTCTATTGCAAATAGCAAACCCAGTAGGAGATTATGATGTTGACAGGTGAAACTCTAGCTCTGGAAGTATGAGGCAGTAAAGGCAAGTCAAAGGGATGTGACTGGGCATTGACTGCAGCTATGAAGAGGGAGGCTTTGAACTGAGTGCCTCTGTTAAAATATTACATCCATCATCTAACTCTGTTGTGGATCAGTGGTCTCTGGCATCCGGTTGAGCACAGGCTGAAAACTCTGAGAGACCCGGAGTAATTCGCAAGGGACCTGAAAATGTTTTTGCAAAAGCTCCCAGAAGGCTCTTGTTAAACAGCTACACCCTCCACAGCCCCCTGTAGAGAGAGGTCTGTTATGTGAGGTTTGTCATGTAGGTGCAGCACCAAGCCCTCCCACATGCAGATAAGGTTCCCTTAAACTCCCAGACCAAGCCAATGGGAAGTACCTATCATCAGGCCCCTGACCCATTCCAAACAGTATATTAGACCATCCCAACCTGTGTAGGAGAGATCCCCATCCAGAAGAAATAAAGGTGTGAGAATTATTCTGTCGTCTGAGAGCTTCTATCATAGAGCTGTAACACCGCTACTTGGGAAGAGGTCTACTCTTCTGAACTCTACTGGAAACTTCCCACACTTCTGGTCAGCTAGTTGGCCTCTCATGGGCTCAGCCGGGACCTGACTTAATGCAGTGGGTGCAGTGTCTTGGAGCAACTGAGGCAGCAATTGTAGAGGAGACTCAGTCCCTGCTCGCGCTCTTCCTTTTGCCTGAACCCTCGCATTTCGCCGGGCCAGAGATCCCTGAGGAAAGCTACCAGCATGAGGGCCAACACTCTGTATCTTTAGGTTGACTACTTCGTTTCTTTCTGTCTTTGTTTTGTCATCTCTAAAGTGTAATCAACTATCATATTGGTCTTATTTATTACTGCAAATTAAATTGTATTTATAGCAAGGCCTGCTACCATTAAGTCCTATAGAAAGCTCATTACTAGTATGTGAATCTGAGTTTCTTTTTTCTTCTCATTATTTTTTCCACATGGTATATATGCCATTTCCTTTAAGTCTTAGTCAGTTTTATAACTGATGTGAAGAGACACCATGTTCGTAGCAACTTTTATAGAGGAAAACATTTATTGGGTCTTGCTTAGTTTCAGAGGTTGGTGCATTATCTTCCTTGTGAGAAATATGGTGGTATGCAGGCAGACAGAGCTGGAGAAGTAGCTGAGAACTCTACATCTGGATACAGAGGCAGCAGGAAGGAAAAGACGATGAGCCTGGCTTTTGAAACCTCAAAGCCCACCTCCAGTGACACACTTCCTTCAACAAGGCCACACCTACCCCTACCGGAGCAAAGGCACACCCATACTAACAAAGCCACATCTCCTAATCCTTTCACATAATACTACTTCTAAAGCATTGAAATAATGGGGGGCATTCTTATTTAAATCACCACACTGTGCATCTCATTCTAAGTTTTTTATTTGAAGACCATCAAGTCTGTGAGAGATGGGAAATCATTGTTTTAGACATTTTCATGTTCATGACTTTTACCATTGTATTTAGCTTGTAATATCTATGAATACAGATGAGAAAACATCTGTGAAGCTTCCTTACTTATCCAGGGTCACTTGTTCACTCATTGTTCGAAGTAGTTCATGCTTTTTTCAAAATATTTGAGTTAGCTTTCTTAGTTACTTCCCTATTGCTGTGTGCACATATCATGACAAAGGAAATTTGTAAAAGCAGTCATTTTTTTGATGCTCTGAGTTCCAGAAGATTAGAGTCCATGACCATCATGGTGAGAACAGGAGCAGACAGCCTGGCACAGTACTGAAGCAGTAGCTGAGAATTTACATCTAATCTACAGTCAATGGGCAGAGAAAGCTAGTGAGAAATGACTTGTGCTTTTGAAACTCCAAAGCCCATGCTCAGTGACATATCTCTTCCAGTAAGGACATACATGCTAAGCTTTTCTACCAACTGAGGAACATGTACTAAGATATATGAGCCTATGGGAATTATTTTCTTTCAAAGCACCACTTTACGCTCCCTGCATAGGCTTGTTGCCATGTCATGAAGCAAACTACATTTAGTTCAACTTCAAAATCCCATGGATTTTAACAGTCACATTGTAGTTTAAAAGTTCAGTTTCTTCTGAGAATCAAGGAAATCTCTTAATTATAACCCAATAGGATACCAAACTCAAAAATCAAATTACATGCTTTCAACATAGAGTGGTTTAGAATGTGTGTATATACCTGTAGGGACAAGTTTTGAATTGTAGTTTCCTTAAAAATCACTGAAATATTATAAGGAAAATGTTTTCATTTTAATCCTAGGTATGGGATATGGCACTGCTTCAGATTGTTTATAGAAGCTGAATATGATTTGCCTCATCCACTAGCACTGGCATGATTTTGCCAGTTCCAGATAGTTTCTGTGATTATGTGATATTTGGAATTCTGAAACTTTTCAGGGGTATATAAATGCTAAAGCCCAGATAAGTACAGTTCTTGGTTGGAGGTTTGTTAGTTGTGGGTTGTTGTTGGTTGCTGTTGGTCATAGTTTGTTAAGTAGTTACACACAAAGAAGAATCAAAAAGATGAAATTGGATATCCTCCTGGTGAAGATAAAACTTGCCCCAAGAAACTCATCTCCCCTACTCAGCAAGAAGTAATCTAATGATGTCATCCTTTTTCTGACCCTGATAATATTAAGGGACCTCTTTGCTGTCTTCTCAATCTAGGATTAGATGACTGAAAGGGTGGAACAAAAGTTGGAGAAGGATGGGAGAAAGAAGAACCCACAAAGTATACCATTCCAAAAGAGGAAAAAGAAGTGAAATATTTACATAGTGAAGAAATTCTGGATCAAAGGCTGAAACCAAGCAGGGCAATGTCCAAATCCTGTAGCTCTATGTACAATGTGAGAAGGCTTAATTGACTCCATCCTTCTAGCTTTGCTAATTGCAACACGTTTCTGGACTGAATCCACCCCTTATATGCAATTTTTGGGCCAAAATTCCATGGCTTTGGCATCTCTAACATCCTGGGGTCTCCACTGCAATCTGGGCTTCATTTTTACAGTTTTACTCAATGGCCTCTCAGGGACTCACTGCTAGGATTCCCTTGCTAAAAGCCTGACCTCAGTGGCTCCCTTTACTGTCAAGGAAGAATCCACAACCCCTTCATTTCTGTGTCCTTCATGACTCACACATGGACCACATGGCAAAACAAAAAATTTTCTAAGGTCATTTTATAAATTACATCAGGAGGGCAGAGCATTGCCTTGAGGCTTACACCAATGGCAACTGGCAGCCACATTCTTTTGCAAATATCACAGGAATGGCTTCTCTTCCAGTTTCTAATATCATTTCTGTCTGAACCCACTTTAATTGGGCCTCTATAGTCCACACTGATCTCATGATTACTGTTTTTCAAGCGCCTCCTAGAATGAACATTAAGCTTCTGCTTATAGTGTTCAATTCTGTTCCTAGTCCTGAAGTCTTCTACATTCTTTCAAAAAACCTATATTGTTGAGTTGGTTAGAGCAATAACCCACTCCCAGCTTCCAGTTCTGTCTTAGTTGCTTTTCAATTTTTGTGGGGAGATGCCATAAACAAGACAACTTATAAAGGGAACACTTCATTTAGATGTTCATGGTTCCAGTGAGTTAGAGTCCATGACCACTGTGCTGTGGAGCATGGAAACCGTCAAACATGTTGCTGGGGCAGTAGCTGAAAGCTTACATTCGATCTCTAAGAACAAGGCAGAGAGAAGTAACCGAGAAATTCTGCAAACTTTTGAAACCTGAAAGGCTCCTCCCTAGGGCACAACTCCTCCAATAATGCTGCACCTCTTAATCTTTCCCAAACAGGTCCACCAACAGAGGACCTAGTATTCAAATGCATGAACCTATGAAAGCCATTCACTTTCAAGTCATCACAGTATAGTATATGAATTTTAGTTAGTAGATCTTGTTCTGCCTTATCCATGACTTCGAGTGGTCTCTGTGCACAGGTTTTTGTGGCATTTTAGCATTTCATAGAATGTTACGATGATAAACAGAATGGATGATTGGAAAGTCTTCTAATCACACATCCTGGAATTTATCAAGCAACTGTTCAGCCACGAGTTATTAGACACCAGAAGTGGCCAGTCATACCATACCATTCATGTTGCACTTTTTTTGAATCATTGATAGTCACAAATACTGAATGAATATAATTAGATAATTATATCAGAAAAACTTTAATTTCATAAAGAATATATTTGAATATGCTAAAATAATTAGCAAAACAGTTATTTAATTAAAGTCAGGACATATTAACAAAAAATCATTGAACCATCCTCTAATGTGCTCTGCATTTAGGAACATTTAGGAATCTTGTAGAAGGCCCAGTTTTGGTTCCCAGTACCTACACAGTGGCTCATAAACTTCTCTGGTCAATCAAGTTTTTTCTTTGGTTCTGTGGGCATGAGACATGGATACAGCACTCTCTGTCTCTGTCTCTGCCTCTGTCTGTCTGTCTGTCTCTCTCTCTACACACACACACACACACACACACACACACGTGCACATGCAAGGCATATATACATATGAAATACAAGCAAATAAAAGCTCTTTAAAAGGAAAGAAAAATAGCCCCCACATGATTATAACTGTGAAATTTAATTTCTTTAAAATGAAACCACTAAATAAATGGATAAATACCTAAACATTAATACTATTTCCAGGTAGGGAAAATAATTATAAAGCCAGAATCAAAATAATGCATTTAGCAAGCTAAAGAAGAATTTGCTATAAAGAATAATTTATGTAACTTAAACATATAGAGAGCAAAACTTCCACACCAAGAATGTTGTGCAATCTGTTCATCCATGCCCTAATGTAGAAATCAATTTAAAAATTTAAAACATATGTACAATGAAAGAAATGTAGGTAGAATGGTTTTGTTTTAATCTCAGAAAAACTGTGCTCTAATGGTGTTCTCATTGGGAATACAATAGCTGTATTTATTTATATCATTATGAAAAGAAAGAAATGAGTAGAGGATCCATAAAACCCTCCCCATAGTTGGGCACTGTTAATTTAAAAGTAGAAAAGCAGGGATTAACATTAATGAGGGGTGAGCCTCCATGCAATTTAGTTAAACTGTTTAACACAAAAGCTGCTAGAAATATGGAAAGAGAGTACCAGAGGGAGCAATAGAAGGAAAGGTTGTAAATCAGTCTACCAGAAAAGCAAGAGAAAAACAGCACCCTTTTAGAGAAAATGAGAATCACTCAGTTCCATCATTTGATAGATTAGAGCAATCAAGGTGATGGGAATTGCCAAATGCACTCATTTGATAGATTGGAGGATGCACAATGAAGACATAAAGGTAAATTTGTATTTCTCGTGAGGACAGTTAGAGTGGATTATTAGGTACTCCCATGGCTGTTAAATATGATGTTGACTTTAATTCTTCCCTGGGTGCCTGAGAATGTGCCTTTTCTGATCATAGAAAGAGCAAAGTTACTTCTAGACTCCTTTTTCTGCCTTCATACTGCCTGGAAGTCAAGACTGTATTGCTCTCTAGGAGCAAATAGCCCTCTCCAAGTTAGCAGTTGCTACAGCAGTGATAAGATTTTCATTGCTATCATAGAGTAAATTGAATGGAAGTGGAACAAAACCTTCAGGCAGCAGCAGAAGTAATGTGTAAAAAAAAGCCTCTGGATCCATTCCTTCTGATATTTGCTTAATAATGATTATATGCACTGTTGAACTATGTTATTCCTTTATAGTCCATGGATTGTATTAAAACTAAGTGTCAACAAGAGTTTAGAAATCCAGTGAGTTTCAAATTTTCCTTGATTTTTAAAAATATTTAACCTATTTTCTTGATTGCTCAACAAAAATAAATTAATATCTGTGATTTGATGATGATCTTTAGATAACATGGATAATTTGGAGCATCAAAATGTTTTTAGTCAGGTCTCATTGCATTTCATTTTGTACTATCCACTCTTATATTAATGTATGGAACTAGTGAACTATAGAAATAGCTTAACATATAAAATTTAAGACTTGCAGAAATGTTGAGATGAGAATTTAGGAAATTTTCCTGAATTGATGATGTTTTCAGTGGAGGAAGATTTTGTAAGTTCATTATCAACTGAAAAGGCAATTCTTTCCAGGCCAAAGGATTGTGGAGTAGAATAGTGGTCATAAAAATAAAGACTTTCAGGACTACACTCTGGAGACAGTGGTGGTGATTTTTAGTCAAGAATGTTACTACAATTGTGTGCATTTTCTGATCAAGAAAAGCAAAGAAAGGTGTTCATTGTACATGTAATGGGTATTTATCCCATTACATGACATACATACAATTAAAATTATAAGATTTCATAGGATATAGTAAATGTAAATTGAACTAAATATTTTAAAACTGTGGTTGCATTCTCAGTTCTTGATTGTTGACACAGCAATTTCATAAGCAGTGAAGAGATCCTACAATTTGACTACAAGAAAGAAGTTAACATATTAGGATACACATTAGTACTTACACTGGGAAGTAAAAATACAAATTATATCAACTAATGTGATTAACTATTTTACCAACTCTTATGAAGAAATGTTAAAAATAATGTATAGAATATATATGCAATTGGGGTTAAACTTTAAACATCTTCACATAGTTTTCCTTCTGTACCACTTTTCTAGAAATCATAAGTATCTTTTTAAATATATCTTTGAAAAATAAAGCTATTGATGCACATAGATATTTTAATCTAGTAAATTCCAGGAGACCAAATGTTATCAATACAAGTGCACAGAGGACAGTATTCTAAGACTCCACCCCTCCACACATACTCTGCTTTAGTTAGGCACAAAACCACAACAGTTTTAGACTATGAGTAAGAGGAAGAGTTTTCATTGTCTTTGCGTTGCAAAGATGTGTGGACCAACCCACACCACATGCTGTTGTTCTGGAAATGAGTTACCCTTTAAATGCAAATCATGTGTTCTGCATTTGTAAGTTAAATTTTACAGATTTTAATTAGCAGTTCCTTTTTCCAGTTTCATCCACAGTTGTGGTTGATCTGTCACCTGATCTTTTCCTCTTTCATACTGTCCTGTTATCTTTTCTCCTTGTACCCTCGGTACCCAATCTTTCCATTGCCGTATCACATTTCATTACCTTCCATAGCACCCTATGCCTCATTCCTGTTTATCATTGACCTTCTCTTGTTCTTGAGAATATTGACATTCATTAAGTTATATTGACAATGCGTTTCAGGAAATTGAGAAGTTAGAATCTGCGTGTTACAGATAGCATGTGGTATTGCCTTTATTAGCCTAGGTTATCTCAGTTATCATGTTATCATCAGTTAATGGTGTTAATCAGTTACTCAGCTAAAATATTGTTAATACATATTTTCCAGTTAAATCCATTTTCCTGAAATTTTCATTTTTATTTACAATTGAATAACAATCCATTGCATGCATATACCAGATTTTCATCTTCCATCCAACTATAATTAGATGTCTAGATTTCTCCTGCTATTATGAATGAAACTACATTGAGTTTTCAGATGGCTGAGAAGGAGGATTTGTCTGTGATGCACATTTTAGCAAATCTACCTTCTTTTTATATTTGTGGTTTAACCTTAATATTTAAAATTGTGGACGGTTATAAAACAATATTTCCTGTAATCCTACCTTGATCCTACAAGGTAGAAACAAGAGAATCGTATGTTCAAATCCAACATAGACCATATAAAAAATAAGGCCTGGCTTAGGCAACCTGAAAGCTTGTTTCAAAGAAATAACTAAAATGATTTTCCATTCAGCACATAAAAATATAGGCTTCATAGTGGCATTTTACCCACCTATATCTTCATTCATGTTCATGTATTTCTTATCTTATGACACTTGCTGTTTTCCTTCTTACAACCAGAGAGTCAAACCTTTCTACATTTTATATCATGAATATTTATATAAATAAATGCATGAGTGTATATGCATAAATATACATTTAAACCTAGAATTTTAATATGACAAAACATACTTTCTTTCTTAGTCTGTCTTAGAATTGTATAAATAGTATTGTAAATATGGAAACATAGAAGTAAAAACTCCCAGGTGAATCGCTTCAGTTTTGCTTTCCTTCCTCAGAACTCAGCTTTCTCATTATTCCTATGTGTATGTCATTTCATCCTTTACCATCCACTCAATTGCTACTGTATCAATTTTTAAGATTAGGAAAACAAATGATCAATAGATTAGCTAACTGTTCAATTAATATATAATAAGAGAAAGTTTTGCCAACTCTCAAATTCTACCTCTTTTATGATTCAAAGCTAAAAATATACTTCAACATAAATATTTTCTATTAGCTAACCTGTTCTGTGATGTGGACTTTCTACTTAATCAATTTTGCATATATGCAAAATGACTTGCTTGTTTTATTTTCCAATTTGTTTGCTATATCTAAGCACTTCTCATGACCGAACATTTAAAATATTTGTAACTTTCGACTATTTGTTAAACAACCCTAGTGACAATCTGTGTGGTCTGTGTTTATGATGTAAGCCTTTAGCTGGGACAGTAGTTCAAAGAGGACAAAATGCACATATGGAAGAGACCTTCTTAAGGGCTTATGGTCCCAGTGTTTTTGCTTGTTCTGTTTATTTGTTGTAACCAACAAAATATTTTAATCACTCTATCAAGATAAAGAGTTAGTCTGTGAAAAAGACTTTCCCTTTACTTGAGATTTCTTGGTAGTTCTTGAGACTGATGATCTACTTGAGAGCATAATAGTTTAACTGTTGTATTATGTTCTTCAACTTTGTATTAGATGAGTTCATCTAGTATGTTTTAATTATTTGAGGAACTCTATATTTTGTGTACCATAATGCTTAGTCTATTAGTAATTGCACATGGACACTACTTTCTTTTGCAATTTTATTAATGGTTTTTATTCTATGAATTTATACAGTTAAAATATCCAACAAATTCTTTAGTCTTGAGGCATGCCTCAATTCAGGGATGTGGAAAACTTCATGCAGATGGAAGAAGTATTCAGTTTATAGATATCAAAGAATGTATAAGATGTTTGATAGAAGGGACATAGGGGGAAACTCAGCACATGAGCTATGGGACAATGGTCACATGATGTATTCAAAAGATAGTGCTAACATTTTTTTTTATTTGAATTAAAATGGTAACTAGGCAGCAACAACAGATGGCATTGTAAAGGTAAGGAATATACACTATAATAAAATGTGGATATTGCAAAATGGCAACCACAGCTGTACAATACAACATGGAGACCATATGTAGACAGATGGGTACATTTTTATTTTATTACAAAATCCTGACAATTGACACAAGTATTTAAAAACAATTATATTTATGTTAAAGTGGCACCCTAGTATCAGAGGATGCCATGCAAAACTAGTGTGCATGTAACTGGGAAAAAATATTCCATGCCTACCATTATTGTACCATTATAAAGTTCTAAATTAAAAACATCAAATGAACATCTAATCTTTTCACTACATTAACTAAAAAAGTAGTTCTCAGATGAAATTAAAATATTAATGATTTTGATGATGAGAAATTCAGATCTATTGAAGAAAGAAAATTCTTCATGCCCAATAAGAAACCAAAAAAGCCTTAAAACGTTACATGACTACGAGATTTTTCTTCCATTAGTTTTTTACTTTTCTTCCCTCCATGACCCTTCCTTGGTCTCCATTCTCTCTTTTCCCCTCTCTTTACTTCTCTTCACTTCTCTTCCCTTCCTTCCTCTCACTTTCCTCTTCCCTTTTGTTTTTCTTCCACTTCCATTTCTCCACTCTTCCCCCTCTCTCCATCTCTCACTTTCTTCAATTCTATTTTCTTTCTAATTTTTTGTTGTTGTTGTTGAATATAAATAGTTGTCTTAAAATTACTATTAGGCTATTTTCTTTTGTCATTGTTTGAAAAGTATCTGTTATTCCTGCAGTGTTTTCTATAAATATATACATGATAACTGCAATTGATATATACATAAAGGCACACATTTTCATGACTAATCAGTTGGATAATAGAAATCAACATTTTGTGAATTTGTACTATACAACATTGCTAGGTACCTTTTGTGTTTTCTTCAAGGCAATACATTTTTTAGCTAATGAGGATCATAGTGATTTTGTATTTCAGAAAGTACAGCTCCAGAAATTGAGCAAGTATTTCACTGAAAAGCATCACTTATAGTCTGAATCTAGACCATCAATTTTGAAACACCATTTCTCTAATCAATGATTCCGAAGTCCAAAGAATTTAAAAATTAATGCCAATCTAAAATTCTACTATACTCAACTAAAAATAGCTCTCAGAAAAAAGTCACAAAGTTTATAAACTTGTTTATAAGCTCAGAAACAAGTAATTCATATCATAAAAATATTTATTTTTTTTTGCAATTCAAGTCTTTAAGAATTTGAAGAATTGTGTAGTCTGCTCTACATATGACTTTGTAGTTAAGAAGACAGGTGAATCTGTATGAACAATACAGTTCAAACAAACACAGAATTTCAAAACTAGTCTTAAAATGTTGTATCATTGAAATAGCCACATGTATTCACAGAATTTTATCCAAAATTGTCCATATAGTTGATCACAAAGAAAGCCTCAATAGATAGAAAATAAATGAAATAATATCTTGCATCTTATAAAACCACCATGGATTAAAGTTGGAATTCAACAAAAAAGAAAAACCAGAAAGCTTACACACTCATGGAAACTGAACAACTCTCTACTCAATGATATCTGTGTTGCAAAAGAAATAAAGAAATTAAAGGCTTTGTAGAGGTCAATGAAAATGAAGGCACAACATACCCACTTATGGGGCACAATGAAGCAGTGCTAAAAGGAAAATTCATGGCACTAAGTGCCTCCATAAAGAAATTGGAGAGTTCTCATACAAGCAATTTAAAAGTACATCTGAAAGCTCTAGGAAAAAAAAAAGAAAAAGGAAGAGGAGGAGGAGAAGGAGGAGGAGGAGGAGGAGGAAGAGGAGACAGAGAAGAAGGAGGAGGAGGAGGAAAAGGAGGAGGAGGAGAAAGAAGAAGAAGGAGGAGGAGGAGGAGGAGGAGGAGGAGGAGGAGGAGGAGAAGAAGAAGAAGAAGAAGAAGAAGAAGAAGAAGAAGAAGAAGAAG
>JADRCH010000080.1:4132689-4170980 GCA_019843965.1 Rhynchomys soricoides
AAGAAGAAGAAGAAGAAGAAGAAGAAGAAGAAGAAGAAGAAGAAGAAAGAGGAGGAGGAGGAGGAAGAGGAGGAGGAGAAGGAGAAGGAGAAGGAGAAGGGGAAGGGGAAGGGGAAGAGGAAGAGGAAGAGGAAGAGAAAGAGGAAGAAGAAGAAAACACACAAGAGGAGATAGCAGGAAATAATCAAAATCAGGGCTGAAATCAATCAATTAGAAACAAAGAAACCAATAAAAAGAATAAGTGAAACTAGGAGCTAGTACTTTGAGAAAATCAACAAGACAAACACTTAGCTAAACCAACCAAAAGACAGAGAGCCAGTACCCAAATAAACATAACCAGAAATGAAAATGGAGACATAACAACAGACATTGAGGAAATCCAAAGAATCATTAGGTCTGACTTTAAAAGCCTGTCGTTCCTAAAATTTCATGATATTCTATAGAAAACAGCAGGATGATCAATGGAATCAAATCAAAGACCCTGAAATAAAACTATACATCTATGGACACTTAATTTTTTATAAAGATGCAAAACCATCCAATGGAAAAATGAAAGCATCTTTAACAAATGATGCTAGTCTAAATGCATGTAGAAGACTGTAAATAGATCCATATTTAACTTTGTGCAAAATCCTCAAGTCCAAGTGGATCAAAAACACCCCACCATACCATAAGGACATGTGTTCCACTATGTTCGTAGCAACCTTATTTGTAATAGCCAGAAGCTGAAGTCAACCCAGATGTTCCTCAACTGAAGAACGGATATAGAATATGCAATTCATTTACATAATGGAATATTATTCAACTATTAAAACATCATAAATTTTGCAAACAAATGGGTGGAACTAGAAAATATCATCCTGAGTGAGATAACTCAGACTCCAAAGGACATGCAAAATGTACAGAATACCTATGGTACAACCACAGACTATAACAAGCAGAAATGCCAAAGTGATGAAGCATCAATCCTACTTAGAAGGGGGAAGGAAATAACCACAGGAGACAGAGGGAGGGAAGGAAAGATCTAAGAGGGAGAGAGGAGGGGAAGAAGAAAGGGGGAACAGGGAGCAAGATTGGACTGGGATTGAGAATGAAAATCTGCACATGGGTCAAGGGATATTTCATGTGACTAGCTGAAGATCTGAGATGGGACAGGATGTTGGGAGTCTATAGAGGTGACTTTAGCTGAGATTTCTATCAGAGGGGATTATAGTGACTGATGTGGCCACCTTCTGTAGCCAGTAAGACTTCCAGATGAGAGAGGGGACATCAATCCACCCACAAAATCTTCAACCCCAAATTTCACTTGCCTACAAGCTGTGTAGGGAGAAAAATAGAGCAGACAATGAGGGAACAGCTAACCAATGACTGTCCCACCTTGAGACCCATCCCAGGTTAAAGATCCAACCCTGATACTATTAATGATACTCTTCTATACTTGCTGACAGGAACCTAGCATAACTGTCTCCTGAGAAGCTTTGTCCAGCAGTGGATAGATGCAGATGCAGAGACTCACAGCCTAGGGAGTCTTGTGGAAGAGAGGTGGATAGAAGTTTGAAAATACAAGGGGTTAAGGTCACAACAAGAAGACCCACAGAGTCAACTAACCTGGGACCATGGTTGCTCACAGAGACTGGACCACCAAACAATGGGCATGAAGGAACTGGACCTATATCCCCTTCACATTTATAGTAAAGGTGCGGCTTTGTCTTCATGTCTTTCCCATAACAAGTGGAGCAGGGACTGTCTCTGTCACTGTTCCCGGCCATTGGATCCTCTTCCCCTATCTGGACTGCCAAATTAGGCCTCAGGGAAAGAGAATGTGACGAGTCCTGCTGAGACTAGATGCTCCAAGGTGGGATGGTACCCAAGTGGGACTCCTATTCTCTGAGGAGAAAAGGGGAGGACAATGGAGAGAGGGATTTTTCAGGGTGGAACTGGGAAGAGAGCACAGAGACAGGCTGTGATTGGGATGTAAATTGAATACATAAACAAATAAAATATTAAATATCTTGTATACATTCAAAAATAAAGGAAAGTGCCATGATGATAACAACTGTTTTGTGTATGAATGTTTTAATTGGTAATAAAACAAGACAAAATAGTAACATTATAACACATATCCAAATATATATATATGTATATTAAATGGTACATACACACAGAGAAACAGAGTAGTTCTGTGTGGAGTAGACTAACAAAATACTCACTAGACAGTCCAGTATAGTCTGAAGATCATAGCAATATTCCTGCCTCCACCTTTTTTTTTTTATTGGATATTTACTTTATTTACATTTCAAATGTTTTCCTTTTTCCAGGTCTCCCCTTCTTCGGAAACTCCCTATCTCGTCCCCCTTTCCCCTGCCTCTATGAGGGTGCTCCCTCACCCACCCACTCCCGTCTTCCTTCCCTGGCATTCCCTTATACTGGGGTATCTAACACCCTCAGGCCCAAGGTCCTCTCCTCCTGCTAATGTTTAACAGGGCTCTCCTCTGCTACATATGAGGTCAGCCCCATGGGTTGGTGGTCCAGTCTCTGGGAGCTCCGGGGGCACTGGCCAGTTAATACTGTTTCTCCCTCCATACGGCTGCAATCTCCCTCCATTCGGCTGCAATCCCCCTCAGATCTTTCAGTCCCTTCTCCAACCCTCTATCCAGGACACCATAGACAGTCCAGTGGTTGGCTGCGAGCATCTGCCTCTGTATTTGTCAGGCTCTCCCTGAGCCTCTCAGGCAACAGCTTATCATACATCCATCAGCAAGCACTTCCCAGCATCCACAATAGTGTCTGGGTTTGGTGGCTGTATATGGGATGTATCCCTAGGTGGGGCAGTCTCTGGCTGGCCTTTCCTTTAGTCTCTACTCCACACTTTATCTCCATATTTCCCCCTGGGAGTATTTTGTTCCCCCTTCTAAGAAACACTGAAGCATCCACATTTTGGTCTTCCTTCTCCTTAGGCTTCATATGGTCAGTGAACTACTGCAGTTACATGACTGAGATGCCTAACTTAAAATTGATCTTCAGATGACTATTTATGAACCCTAGAATGCTCAGAAAACAAATACAAGTTGTCATTGTGTTTACAATATCTTAACTAGATAATTTGTAGGAATAAGTTGTCATACAGGTTTAATATATCCTAGGTTGAAAACACAAAGTTGTTACTTATAGAATGCTTCAAACCAGCAGCTTACTCCTATAACTGATACAATTTTTTTTAAAAGCTGAAATATCTTAGCTATGTTTGGCAGTCTATGTCAAACCCCGCTTTGAATGGTAGAACTTTGGCTTCTCCTTGTCATGAGGTTTCATTGCTTTAATTAGACTTCAAATTTAAATGGATTTTTATTGCACCTGGAAGTAAATACCACCATGGAGTCATTTTGTCTTAAAATAGAACATATCTATGCTGTGCACCAGCTACAGTTTAGGGTGAAACAACTTCTGTTTTGATTGATGAGATTTGTCTGAATGTGAGAATTTGCATGAAAGATTCATATACATACATATATATGTTTATAGATATATATGCCTTAATTATGCAAACAGCTGTCAAATTAATTTTAGCTGTGCCATAATTACATTAATAGACCTTGATGTGTCTTATAGGAGATTAGTTTTACCTGTATAGTTTTTTCTCTGTCAATGTAGTTATTTTCCAACTTGTATTTAAGGCATCTAATGGATGTACAGTCTAGAGATTTTCAGATTCTAACATTGCATAATATTTCCTTGATATATTTTTAACTGAATCTCCAATGAAGATCCTACAATAAAATTTATTTTGTTTGTGTGAAATTAAAGCTATAATTGATTTTAGCACTAATATTCATTCATCTTTTGAATTCTTTCAGCAGTCTGAATTGTCCAATCTTTCCCTGACCTACATATTTTATATATTTTCAGTGCTTACTTCATATGATTTAGATACTTGTTTAATATGTGAATGTAAAGTGCATGAGAATAATCATGTATTTTATTAGTTAGGGAATGATTAAATGACATTACACATTGGTTTTGGAATCACTTGTTCAGACACAGAATGCATTACAGAAAAAATAATGTGGATTAATACAAAACCGAATTCCCCATATTGCTTTGTTAGAAGTAACTAAAAGCAGGCATGATTTTCAGAATTTCATCTAAAACGAAGTAATAACATTAGCTGAAACTTATTATTTGTTGGCAGAAAATAGAATTAGGAAAGAAGATAACGAAACAACTTCAGTAGCGTGGAAGAGGTGTGTAACTAGATATGCTCAGAATCAATAGTTTATGCTATAGAAAGTAATAATAATAGATATGGAAAACAAAGCAGAGAGAGCAAAGTAAGGGGTAATACTTGAGTCGTGAATGTATGACAAGACTCTTACATACCAGGATTAACAAGCAGAGAATCAAGACAGTAAGTTTTTAAAAGAAAAACATGAATCTATTTACAAGTGAAAAGAAAGAAAACATAACTGACAAAGTATTTATAAATTATATATATATATATATATATTCCTTCATCATATAAACTGGAGGCTGATCTGTGCTCTTATGTATTAAAGGGCAGTCCTCGTTCCATTTTGGAGCAAGAATGTCAGAATAGTCTATTTTCACCTCTCTGGACTGAAAAGGAAGAACAGCTAAAGAAATAGAAAGTCAAAAAGAGGTAGAACTCACTTCTGGACATATGAAATTTTCCTAAAATAAATATTACTTTCATTATGATTAAGTATGTCACTCTTGAACTATGTGGCTAAGACTTAAATAAACAAATTTCTGACTATTTTATGGTCTTATTTTATGACTTCTTTACACTTTCCATGAACACTTCATATTTTCTTTACCTTAACCCAAATGTTATCAAACCAAAATGAAAAAGTGAATTATTCACTGACTCATGAAAGGGGAAGAAAGATATTTCTCTTAATTTTAAAATGTTATTTTCCTAATATATGTATTATAAAATTTGATTTCTTTCCTTTATAAACATAGCTACATCTTCCTGTAGATGAATGCTGCATGTCACATTGAGAAACACCACACTCTTTTCTGTGGCAATGTTGTTTTTGACATTAATATTTTGAAATTATGCTGCTTTTAACTATGAAGACTTTTTCTTTTCAATTTTATTTTATTGTTGATTTAAAATATGATTAAAACATTCTGCCTCCCCTTTCTTCTCAACCATTCCCATATAACTCTCTCAAATGTTCTTCAAATATATGGCCTATTTTCTCACAAATTGTTGTTATGGTATATGTATGTATGTACATGTAGTGTTTCTCTCTCTCTCTCTCTCTCTATATATATATATATATATATTTATATATTTATATATTTATGATATATATATATATATATATATAAACAACCAGAGGCTAGGATAGAGCCAAACATCATGACTGGCTAAAACAAAAACTTTTAGGAATATATATATATATATATATATATATATATATATATATTATCAATATAACCTCTGCAGTAAATATAATGTTAGTTACATGAATATTTTCAGAGTTGACTGCTGTGCACTGACAAGAACTGATATGATTCTTCCTCAGGTTTCCCATCTTTCCTGCTTTAAACTTTACTCACTTTCCTGTAGTTGTTTCCTTTCCTTATTTATTTATTCTTTTCTCATATATTACATCCCATCCACAGTTTCCCCTCCAACAGTTGTTTCAGTCCTCATGTGCTCCTCCAGAATCTCTCCTCCTCAGTTTCCCTTCAGAAAGGAGCATCTCAGACCTATCAATTGAACATGGCATAACAGTTACAATATGACTAGTCACATTTTCTTATATCAAGGCTAGTTGAGGTATCCCAATAAGACAAAGGGGATCCAAAGACCAAGCGAGATACTCAAAGACACCCTGAAAACTACAGGTAACTGTCTCAGAAGAATACCAAGCAAACAACCTTAACAGATGTGCAGAGAACCTATCTCAGACTCATGCAGGCTTTGTGATTGTCACTTCAGTCTCTGTATGTATAGTTGATTCTGTGGGCCATGTTCTTATGGTGTCCTTGGCAACTCTGACTCCTATAATCCTTCCTCCTTCTGTAGAAGTCCCTTAGCTCCACCTAATTGTCGGCCGTGGATTTTTGTATCTGTTCCCATCAGATGTTGGATGGCACTTCACTGATGATGATTGGATTAGGCCCTGTTCTATTAGTTTAATAAATACTAAGAATCACTTCATTGACATTTTGCTTTAACCAGTCATGTTTGGCTCTATCCTAGGTCTTTGGGATATCCAGCTTCTGGTTTAGGGCCATTCAAGCAGAGTTGGAAATAGGCTTAATCAGGAGGTATGGGCCTCAAGTTAGGCCAGGCATTGTTTCGCTACTTTCATAAGTTCTGTGACATGATTACCCCAACACATCTTCCAGGCAGAACAAGTTGTAGGTTGAAAGTTTATGGCTGGATTGATGTCCCTGTCCCACTCTTGGAAGTCTTGTCTGTTTACAGAAGATGGCTGATTCACCTATGTATCTGCCATTACTAGGTATCTGTCCAAAGACTCCTATAGTTCTTTATGTAAGGCTGAGACTTTGTGAGCTTTTCTCTATCTAATATAGCATATCTATTGTTCAGCTCATTTGGACAGTCATGTTGGTAAGACTTTTGAGTTGTTGAAGACTTCATCTTAATTTGAGCTTGTTATAAATTTTCAGATATACTTGAAATGCTAGAATTCATGGCCCCATGACTTAGCTAATGAAGCTTAGTAAAAACACATATTTTTATAGTTAATTTGGTGCCTACTTTTTGTGAAATGAAGGAATATACTGCAATTACTTTATGTTTAAAAAAGTATGATTTCTAAAGCAAATTTTATTTCATCCATTTTAGTTACAGCAGTCCAGAAGCCTATAGTTTTACGATTCAGTATTTTATGATGTCCATAGATAATTGTGGTCCAAAAATGCAACTATGATATAATCAGAAAATGATGAATGAAAGATAAAAAAAAGAGGAGACAGAAAGAAAATAATAACAAAACTTTATTTACAATACATTATAAATGTTCCATTTTATTATCATTTGGGCAAACATTAAACTATATCATAGATATACATATATAGAAAAACTGCATATGTAGGTAGAATTCTTCCTACAGTGTTAAGAATCCACTTGAAGTTTTAGAAAGCATACCATACTCTAAGGAGGGACTACTATATTGACCAGAATCTAGTTCCACAATAATTTCATGATAGATGTAAATAATCACACATTCAAAACAAACTGCTAAGCTAAGGATGTATTTGGGAAGCATAGAGTGTTTCCCAGCATATGCAAGATTCTGTATTCAGACTTTAGCAAAAATAAATAGATATAAATGATTAAATTCCGATTTAAATAAATTTAGTTTATAGTCATTACCTTGTGAACAAGCCTTGGACAGTCTCCTTAAGTATCTAGAATAAAAGAAGTTGGCAGAAAGTCTTTTACACAAAAACAAACCATTTGTTATTTCTGCCCAATTTTACATATTAACACAAACCCAAAACACATTATTTCATTTATTGAACATTACATAACTCTAGCAGAAAATCTTTTTCTTGTCTTAAAAGCCTTTCAGAGGAAACTATATATGGCAATGATAACAAAATTGTCTTTTACTATTAAATTCAAATAATAGTTTTACTTATTTCCACATTATTTATATAATTTAATACAAAGTAAAATAACTATGAGAATTATGATCAACTAAAAGTTTAAAAAGCCAACATTTAATATCAATATTATCATATCACTTTGTAAGACTGCAATATCCTAATCATTTCGTAGATCTGTGATTCATGTTGACCAAATTTAATATAAGAGTGATGAAATGCCAACATTTTCAAACAATAACAATATTACCACTACCACAGTTAGTAACAATATCGGCATCAGCAGAAATCAAGGCAGATATCTATTTCTATGAGAGTTTAGATGTGGAGCCTGTACTACCTCACAGTCAAGTTCGTCCAACTGTTTCATATTCCTGTAGCAAGCATTCAGCACCACAGTTAGTGAGGACAAAAATGGAATTCCCAATTTCAGCTTTTTCAAAGAGGTAAATGAATGTTTGCTTCTTAGTGTGGCTATCCTAAGTACTGTTTACAGCATATTGAGCAATGCAGCACCTGCTCATTCCTTTTCAACCTTCTACCTTTTTCTATATATATATATTTCTCCTGGTGTTGTTCTTCAGTTATATCTGTAAAGTCAGAATTAGAAATATTGACTAAGGAAATTGTGTTATTTTGTGGGCTTTGACAACAGCAGTTACCCCTCATGATAAAAAGTATATTTGGCAAGTAATAAAGAAGACTATTTTTTGAGTGTTAAAGTTACTGGTTCCATGAAACCTCTACTGTGGTGATTTTGGATTGAAAAGGATCACTTATAGCTTAGGTGTTAGAGTTTTAGTCCTCTATGTGACAGATTCCAAACATAATGACTATTGAAAGATACTGAAGGCAATGGGTAAAGCTAGAGTGAAAGCTAGAGTCCAAATGGATCATGTATTCCAGAGTGGGTAGATTTGAATGTTACTGAATCCTCCTCCACTTTTGTTTCCAGGTTGCTGTGAAAGAGATGGGTTTGAATTGGGAATGGTTTCTCTTTAGTGATATATAGCCTCAACATACACACTCAAAAGCAATGGAGCCAAGTGACCATGGCTAGCCCTCCTGAAACTAACTGTAGGTCAAACAAGTCATTTTAAGCAAATTTCATTGTTTCATTGGAGGTATTTTGTTACAGTTACAGAAAAATCAATACATGTAATAATTTAAAAGATAATATTAAAACCAGAATTCAGTAGTTCTCATGAATCAGTTCCCAAAGACTTTTAAAGAACTTCATTTTTGACAGATTGTCTATACAAATTTTGAAAAATCTGAATGTGATTAGGATCTTTAACCATGATACTCATTGAATCTTTTTGTGATAGTTTGTTCATGGTAACTATTCCCATCCAACATTGACATATTCTTCTATGCATGTTATAAAGGAGTTAATTCTTTCATCTACTATAGGATACATCTTATGCATGCATAGAACGAAGTCACCAATAGTTTGAAGATAAATTATCAGGTCATTGGTTTATACTGAATTTTTGTAGGAAGGTATTTAATATATATTAATAACTTGTTCATTTCTCAAACATACAGTCAGGGAAGTAAATAGTGACAGCTTATAAGCATCTAGAATCACCTAGGATCCAAACCTCTGGTATGTCTGTGAAGTATTATCATTAGATTAATTAAGGAGGGAAGAACCACTTTAGTAGTGGATGCTATATCTCCATGGGCTAGTCGAGAAATAAATAAAAAGAAGAAAATGTGCTAAGCACAGGCATTCATCCCAGAAGGCATTCACATTCTGACAAGGGCATCACAGTAACAGTTGCCTCAAGCTCCTTCCACTTTGCCTTTCCCATTATGATAGAAACCATGAACTAAACTAACCCTGTCTATGAGTTACTCTTATCTAGTAGTTGTAGCTGCAACAAGACAAGTTTAGTTTGTAAGTTTTGTTATCCATACATCGCAGGGTATAGGAAAAGCACAAAGATAAAAAAAATATATGTAACTCACTTAATGAATTACAGACATTAAGTGTGAAGGAAAACTGAAACAAAGTTGACTATAGACTTCTTGTGTGTCAACTTTTGCAGGCCTGTGCAGATTTTTGTCTGAGAGATCTGGGATATAAGAACTGAAAATAGCAAGACAGATGTGTGACTATACAGAAAATGACACCTTAGCCTTTGAATCTTAAAGTGTTCAAAGGTTGAACAATTGGTTGAACAGAAAGTTTCTTTCTGTTGTAAAACATTTGGTAAACAAAATGTTACCTTTGACTTTTATTGCAGCAAGAAAGACCATGACCAAAAGCACTATGAGGAGGAAAAGGTTTGTTTTAACTTATAGTTATACTGAAGTGTTAAGGGGATGCAGAACAGGAACTCAAGAGGGGAATCTAAAGCAAGAATTAAACAGAGGCCACAGAGCAATGCTGCTTAGTAGTTTGATACTCTTTGTATTCTCAGATTGATTACTTATACAAACCCCAACTACTTCTCTGGGGATGGCACCATCCACAGCGGGTTGAGTCTTGCAGAGTCATCATCAGTCAAAAACAAAACAAAACAAAGCCCCACATGCCAATCTGATGGAGACATTTTCTCAGTTCTGGTTCTCCCTTTTCATATGACTCTATCTTGCAATACACTAACAAGCTAACCAATGCATGAAAGCATACAAACCTTTCTTTAACTGAGTAGCTTCTACAAATCTCTGAGAAATAAGTTCCTGCCTTTGGAGCACTGAGATGGAATCAGTGATTGTGAAAAATTTCACTTGAAAGAAACATGGTTTGGGTGACAAATATAAGTTTTAAATGTATCTCCAGAATTTGTAAGGTCACAGATCTATGTGAGTCACTTAGCCATTTGGGGATTCTCAAAGCATCACTTTACTTTTCTTATAAAAGGTAAATAATAATTTATATAAATATTATAATGTATAAATATAATATATAAAGATAAAACTTAAAACCATCATTTTTGAGATTGTTTCTTATAAAGAGATATGTAGATTGTAATCCTTATTATAATGCAGCTTGCTTTACTATTTCATTACATCCCATGAAATAACAATTGGCCTGTATTTTCTATCATATTATAATATTTATTAAGAATTTATGCACAATCCTTTTTGCTCTCTGATAGAGACAAAATACATTTTAAATACTTTTTATAAAATTAGCTTAGTATTATAAGCTTTGATATGTGGGAACATGATTTTCTTTGTTATGAATGAATTGGCAATACCTATACTCCTGTAGAAGTTGGTGAATGTGTTTATTTAAAAATAATTAATGGCAAGGAGGGAAAATTAGCCACCAACAGAGCAGCCATACTTGCTGCTACAGATTTGGAATGAGGCTAGATCTGGTAATTTTGACCTGATAATCCAAGTTAAGAAGTTGAACTCACCTTGCCAGATACTTCAGCAGTAACAGGAGTTTTTCTGCTTTGTGAGGTTTTGACTTTAACTTTCATTTAATAGAGATTTATAAATGTGTCTATATTTATGTTCAGATAAATAGAATGTGCAAAGCTGTGCTACTACTTTGGCATACCATAGTGGGATTTTTGCTATTATGCATAAATATAAACATATCGACATATATAACTTGAAATTTGGAAAAGTACAATCAATTATGGAAAACTACTCAAATATATTATATGATAAAATTCACCTGTTTCAAAAATACTGAAGTCAATAGGAAGTCATTAATTTAAAGTTTAGAAGAAGAATATGATGAGAAAAAAATTCACCAATAAGATGTATGTCAAACAATACTTATTTTGTTAATATGAAAACCACAAAGACTGGTGAACTGGAGATATACTTTTGAAACTCTGAAGCATTCAAATGAATATGTTAAATACCATCAAATATACATATGTGTCATATCTTCACTGAAAGAGCATTTATGGTACCTAAGGTAGAAAATTAACCTGTATCCATCAGTAATGAATAATCATAATTGAATACATATACTATGGAATATAATTTATTCATAAAAATGAAACTCTGTCATTTGTAACAATATTAGTGATCTTGTAGAATTTTAAAATTAGTCAAATAAAATATTAGCCATATGTGATATTTAATATATTTCATCCAATAGGATGTGTGGGAAATGATGGCACCCAGAGTCTGGAAGTACAGTGCATAAGAAAGGGTAATAAACAAATACAGCACTAAAGATAGACATTCGATACAATTTCTGGTGTTGTATGTCATATTAGGTAGGATACTTAGAATCAATAATCATTTATTGTATATTTAAGCAAGGTAGAAGGATGGGATTTAATGATATTCTTGTCACAAATAACAAATATTCAAGGTAAACATAACACAATTACCCTATTTTAGTCAATATAAAATATATTTATATAACAAGATATATTACAGCATCCCATTCACATGTAAAATTACTATATGCCACTTATAATAAGGAGAGAAAATAGATAGTTGATAAAATTAACTTTCATCATGGAGAAAATCCCAGGATTCAACTATTAGATTGCTAATACCCACATTATTTTGTGAGACACTCAGAAAGGCAGCAGAGTTTACAATGCTTAATGGAAGCATAATCAATATACAAACTGACAGATATTTATTGTATGCAATTTAGAGCATTTGTCTCTGTGCAACTCTCCCTGAACTGTTCACCATAATCACATACTATCAGGTGTTATCCCGCTTTCTTGCACTTTTTGTTGTTCATGGTATTAGTAATTAATTAATTAATGTATTTATTAATTTATTAACATAGTCTCACTATATAACCCTGGAATTTATTATATATACTGGGCCTCTGACTCCTGAGTTCTGGAATTAAAGAAATGTACCAGCACACCCAGATTGTATCACACCAAGGTATTTAGGTCAGACATTATATAAAATATGATTGTTTAGGACATGGAGTAACTAAAGCCAGTGTTTACTCTTCATGGTAATATAACATTCTGCATCCATATACTGTGGGAATGATTTGAGTTTTGCAAAAGTTAAAGATATTACATTACTCAGAAAATTCCCTTTTGTATTTATCTGATAAGTAAATAACATAAATAAGTCAAAAAGTTACCTGTCCTCAAATACACATTTGTCAGATTTCATACTACCAAGATATAGAAATCTTTTTTATATTCATTATCATTCATGAAACAGAAGTAATAAGTATGTTTGGTGGTATATTGTTCATCCTCAACAATGAAAGAAATTCTGACATTAGGTTACATTCTTGAAGAATATGGAATACATAACACTCAGAAACATATGATAATCAAAAAAAGACACAGTTCATGGTTTCACTTATATGAAATATTTAAGTTATCAAACTCATGGAACCAAAAGTACTGGAACTTACCTATTCCCAGGAATAGCTGAAGTGAGAATTTTTCCATGGGATCAAAGTTGTATTTAAACCAGATGAAAAAATAGTAGAGACGTTTGTACTTGCAAAGTATATTTAAATTTTTGTTTGAGGATATCATTCTAAGTGTTTTTAATAAAAAGGAAAAAAGTAACTGCAGTATTTTTGCTTCAAATCTATTTGTTGAAAGCATGTTCTCCAAGAGGGCATATTCCTGGGTTCCATACCAATTAATTTAAATTTATATCATTGTGTGTGTGTATGCTTGTGTGTGTGTGTGTGTATTCATTTTACATAGTTTTATGTTGTATCAGAGTAGTTTGAATCAATTATACATTGTACATCGAGTATACTCAATCCTTTAAGGCTAAAGTATCCCTTTATCATTTCTCCCTTCTCATTAGTCTTCTTCGTTATCTTAGTTTTATTCTGAATACATGTTTTTGGCATACACTTTTGTGTGTGTGTGTGTGTGTGTGTGTGTGTGTGTTTCTATAGATATAGGGACTACATATGAAAGAAACCATATAATTTTGTTTCATTTCAAGATTAGACTAATTTTCTAATATAGTTATCTTTATTTGTACCTATTTTTTTTTTTAAAACGAACATGAGTATATTCTTCTTCATGGATAGAAAACATCCATGTGTATATAGACACACTTTCTTCATAGATTCCTCAGTATTTAGAGATTTAGTTTCAATCCATAACTTATCTGACCAAACAATGCTTCAGTAAACATCAATGTACAAATGCCTTTGAGATATGTTGACTTGTACTCATGTGGGTAAACACCCGGGAGTGTGGCAGATAGTCCATAATGTAGTTTTTGATTTTCAGAGTGGCAGTGATTTTCATTCCTACCAGCAATGCTTGATGCCTCTTTTTTGTCCAAATCTTCACCAGCATTTATTTGTTTTCTGAATAATTGCCATTTGGATAGGGTTACATGAAATTCTAATGACTTTCAATTTGCAATTCTCTAATAGACATTGGTTCTAAATTTTTTATATGTTTATTGGTCATTTATAGTTGTTTTGATTTTGTGTACAGTTATTGTTGTTTAGTTTTGCTGTTGTTATTATTGCTTAATACTTTGAACAATGTAGATATAATTCTGCCAGATGAATATCAAACAAAATTTTCTCCCATTCTGTAGTCTGGGTCTTCACTGAAAAAGTGTTTCTTATAAATATGGATTCTATTAACATAATAAAGCATGTGTCCTTATTAGATGTTGGAGCATCTTCTGAGTATATGCCCAGGAGTAATATAGCTGGGTCCTCAGATAGCATTATGTCTAATTTTCTGAGGGTCCCCCAAAGTGATTTCCAGAGTAGTTGTACCAACTTGCAATCCCACCAGAAATGGAGGAGTGTTCTTCTTTCTCCACATCCTCACCAGCATCTGCTGTCACCTGAGTTTTTGGTCTTAGTCATTCTGACTGGTTGTTCCTCAACAGAGGAATGGATAAAGAAAATGTGGAACATTTACACAATAGAATACTATCCAGCTATTAAAAACAATGACATCATGAAATTCGCAGGCAAACGGACGGAACTTGAAAACATCATCCTGAGTGGGGTAACTCAGTCACAAAAGAACAAACACAGTATGTACTCACTGATAAGTGGATATTAGTGGAGAAGTTCAGAATACCCATGATTCAATTCATAGCAACTGTTGGACTGAGCGTGGGGTCACAGATGGAGGAGCTGGAGAAGGGACTGAAGAAGCCCCATGGAGGGAGCAACAGTGTCAACTAGCCAGACCCCCTGGTGCTCCTGGAGACTGAACCACCAAACAAAGAATAGACATGAAGGGACCCATGGTGTTGGCCATATATGTGGCAGAGAAGGCCCTTGTTGGCCATCAGTGGGAGTAAAGGACTTTGGGCCTGAGGGTGTTAGATGCTCCAGTATAGGGGAATGGCAGGGAGGGAAGATGAGAGTGGGTGGGTGGGTGGGGGAATACCCTCATAGAGGCAGAGCTGTGGGGATAGTATAGGGGGTTTCCAAAGGGGAGACCTGGAAAGGAGAAAATATTTGAAATGTAAATAAAGTATCAAAAAAAAAAAAAAAAAACAGTGCTTCTTGTACAGAAGCTATTTAATTTCCTACAGGCCTATTCAGTAGTTATAGGCACTATATTTTGTATACATGGTGTCCTGCTCAGATAGCTCTTAGCTATGTCTAACTTATTTTCCCTTCTTTTTCTTCTAATAGTTTCAGCCTTAGACTTTCACTAAAGAAATTGATCTTGTTAGACTGTATTTCTGAATAAGGTAAACAACAACAACAACAGAAAAACAAGGATTAGTTTGGTTCAAGACAGAGAAAGCAAGAGTGAGAGGGAAGATTTAGTTTTGGTTCAAGAGAGAGAAAGAGCAAGGGAGAGAGACAAACAGACAGACAGAGAGAAAGAGTGAGAGATAGAGACAGAGACAGAGATAGTGACAGAGAGTGAGAGAAAGAGAGATGTTTCTATTGATGTAGCTGTGCACATGCATGATGGCTGTGTGGGTCCAGGAGTTGATACTATGTGTCTCTCACGATTGCTGTCCACCTTGTTTTTTGAGACAGATACTCGTTGAATTTGTAACACAATGGTTTTGCTTGACTAGATGACCAGAAAGCTCCATGTAACCTCTTGTTGTTATGGCTTGCTAAGAGCTGTTTTTACATAAGGGGATAGCAGCACCTACCATTCTATATATATGTTGGATATAGAACTCAGTTATTCTGTTTGCCTTACAAGTATTTGTTGAATGAGGCCCTGCCTTAGCCACATGGTTTTATTTCTATGTAAGGAAACCTCTATTGTGAAATAGTTGTTAAACTAGCTTGTTTATTTTCCAGTGACACATATTTTTGTATCTTTTCTAGAATACATCCTTTAGCTGCATAGTTTTATACCTGATATTTTTACTCAATTCGATTAATATCCATGTCAGGTTTTATGCATCATACTGCTTTTCTCATGTCTTTGTGGTATAACTTGAAATCTAGTACACTGACAGACTCGGCTTTATTCATTTTGCTCAATTGCTTTGACAATGCAAGCTTTTCCTTGCTTCCCTGTGAATTATAAGATTATTTTCTTTTTAGTTTTATGGGTTTAGAACTGATTTTATGATAAAATTTTAATTTACAATGGTAAGATAAAAATGTATGTGTTAGTAAGCAGTATTTTTTTTTGTTTTCATTTCTTTCTCTCTATATATATTTAGCCTTAAGCATTTTGATTTTTGAGATTATATTTTAATAAAACAAAATGCTATAAAACAAAATGAAAGGTAACACATCGAAGTTATATAAAGCAAACAAACAGGAGGAATAAATACTCCAGAGAAGGAAAAAGAAACAGAAACTCACTTGCTTACATACTCAAGATGTCCCATAAAAACATTAAAGTAGTAGCCATAATTTACACACAGATGACCTCTAGACACTGTGTATGCTTCTTTAATCTATGTGAGTTCATAGGAGCTTTGATCATTTTTATGTAGACTGCTTTGTGTTCTAGACATCCTCTCTCCCTTCTGGCTCTTTCATTCTTTCTGCCTCCTTTTCTGCAGGATTGTCTGAGCCCTGAGAATCAGATTTGTTGGAGACATACTATTTAGGACAGAATGTTCCAAGGTCTTTCAATATCTATATAATGTCTAGCTATGGGTTGTGTGTTCCCATCTGCTTCAGAGGAAACCTTCTCTGATGATGACTGGTCAAAGTATCTATAAGCATAACACAATGTCACTAATAGTTATTTTACGGTTACATAAATTTGAAGTCCAGTAATTTCTGAGTTTCCTGAACTATCTAGTTTCTTGTTCTTCTCAGATTTGGGTTCCATATCATTGAGTAAACCTGAAGTCAAATCAGAAGCTTAGTGCCATTGCTTTAGCATATTTTTCAGGCAGAGCATAATTGTAGATCAAAGAGTGTGTACCTGGTTGGTGATTTCATGAGGCTGAGGCATAGAGACAAGCAAGAGAAATTTTAAGAAAGTAAAATAGTTTTGTTGATCATGGAATATTCTTGTAAAATTTATGTTGCTAAATAAAATATATAAAATAAAATATAACACATACATAACAGTGTATAGAGACAGTATATACAAGTACATAGATTTTTATGCATATCTAAATTTAACTATGTCTACTTTTATTTTGTTTTAAAATTTTTCAAAATCAGCTGAAATGTTTTTAATATCTATGGGAAATAAAGACTTATGGGATATTAAAAATCTATACTCGCTCAAAGGACACAAATAACTAAGTAAGGGAATTTGAATTTCATGCATTTTAGAAAGTGCTATTGTGGTGAACATGGCTGCAGAAGAGAAGACTGAGACACAATTAGTAAGGATGACAACTGTGTGAATCTCTATAGATGGAGGTAGAAAACCTGCAAAGGGATTTCAGGATTCACACAAATGACTCCAGGTGTAGCTGAAAGACCAGATGATAACTTGAAGAATTATTCTCTCAGTGTGTGAACACAGAGGATTTTGCTATAAAGAAAGCCATGTTGTATGAAGATTTTTTTCATTGCTCTCAATTTGAGCAATCTGTCTGTTACCCCATTAGTATCTTTTCTTCTTTTTGGCTTTTAAAACAATTTCTTAAGAGCCAGACCATCAAATCTAAGATGTGGCACATGCTGCATGAGCAGTGCTTACAACCTAACATTCTTTGGTGATGATATTTATTTATTTATTTATTTATTTATTTATTTATATTTTATTTATATTTCAAATGTTTCCATCTTTATAGGTCTTCCCTTTGGAACTCCCTATGCCCTTCCCCCTCCTCCTGCCTCTATGAGTGTATTCTCCCACCTACCATCCACCCACTCTCATCATCCCTCCTTGGCATTTCCCTATATTGGGGCATCTAACACCCTTAGGCCCAAGGGCCACTCCTCCCCCTTTTGGCTAACAAGGGCCTCAGGAAAAAAATTTCATACACCATGATCAAGCTTATTTCATTTTAGGGATTCAAGAAAATGTAAAGCAATAAACAAAAAATACCACAGGAAGAACCAAAAAAACAAACAACAAAAATCACACAGTCATCTCAAAAGATACAATCACCACCACCTCCACAACCACCACCACCATCATCATCCATTGGGGGGGGGGGGAGATCAATGTTGGTGCCTGAAAAAACATCTGAATGAACAGGAGCTGAAAAATCATGCCTGAACATCATAAAGGCTACATGTTACATATGGTAAGCTTGTAGCCAATCATATACTAAATTTACAAAACAACAAAAGAAAACCTGAAAGTAGTCACTCTAAAACTCAGAAATGAGAAAGCGGTGTCTACTTTCTCTGTTATTATTTTCTATATTGTTTAAATATTTATACTGTTCAAATCAGTAAAACAAGAGAAAGAAACAAAAGCACACAAATAGAAAGAGAGAAAGTCCAATTACTTCTATTCATGGATGATTTGCTCCTATTCTTAAACGACCTTCAAGACTCCACTGGAAGACTCTTCCATCTGAGAAGTACATTCAGTCAAGGACCCTTAGCCTTTCTCTGAACTGATCATGAGATCATGATCATTGAGAAATAAATTATGAAAGCAATCACATTCAAGCAACTTTGAAATTTAAAATGCCTAGTAGTAAATCAGAGGACTTCCAAAATGTAAAACAAACAAACAAACAAACAAACAAAAAACACTGAGAAAGAGAAGGAAAAAAAGACAGAAAGAAAGCCATGTTGCCAGAGATCACACTAAATGTATTTGGAGGAAGATAGGGACGGGGTTTGTACAGCCATGAATGCAGTATCCATGCAGAAATACAGGAATATGGGAGCAATTATTTTCACTAGCCATGGAAAGCAATGTGCTGTTCCTGGCAGCCCAGGTGAGACTGGAGCTCAGTACAGCGACTTTCTAAGAGATCAAAATTTCCTTTAAATAAATATATTTACCAACACTTCATAAAATAATGTTTTCAAATACTTAAACACATAATGTACGAACACATATTTACCTATTTATTTCATGGAGAGTCAATTAATGGTTAAATATTAGAAGTTTATCAGAGACTAAACCTTTTTGAGTTTCACGCTATTTAAAATATTGAATATAAAATAACAACACAATGCTGAGAATAAGCTAACATCTTTATGCAATATTTAACTTATTGGGCATCTTGACAATCTTGTTGCTCTTTGCTTCTTTAATGGACATGTAACTGTAGTAGAATTAATTATTGATTTTGAAATGTGAAGTGATAGTTAAAAGAAGGTAAAGTAATAGATAGAGTTGTATAATAACAGTTGGGTAAATCTCCTTGAACATAAAATATAACAGATTTTATTTATCACCTTGAAAATACAAAGATAAAATCCCATAGTTCTCTCCTTTGGTGTGTGATTAACGACCTCTGTCTTTGGTGGCATTAAGAACAGAGTGAAGGCTTAGCTATCAAAGATTGCATGCATCATTCAAGGAGGGAATTGAAGTCAGTATAATTCCCCTAGAGACAGCAGAACATCTTAAGAAAAATAGCATTGGAAATTCAATAGTTGGATATCTTGTAAGTAAAATAATCAAGTGTGTAATGAATTACTGCAAACTGAAAACCAAAAGTGAATTAAAGGATTTTTTTTTAAATTTTGAGCATAAAAAATAATTTATTAGCCAAATCATCTACTGTAATCTGAAAACATAACAATCACAAGAATACACAACCATCAAAACAGTAGTTTAATAAAAAAAAAATCAATCATATATTACCCTGAACTTTTAAAATAATGCTATATCTATTAACCATTAATAAGTAATTTTAAATGAACAAGTAGAAAGAAAATTTCCCATGTCAAACTATGTACTGTATATGAGCGTGTATGAAGCTTTAATCATGTTCTTTTAGTTTATGATGAATAGAATTAGTTTATGAGTAGTAAAATAGTAAATTTTGTTCTAGGTGACTGTAAAACAAGCATGCATTTCCCAAGACTAGAAAGATGTCTCAGTACTTAAGAGCACTAGCTGCTTTTCCAGAAGATATAGGTTCAATATCCAGCGCTTCCATGGCAACTCATAACTATCTGTTCAGTTGCAGGAGAACTGATTCACTCTGCTGGCTTTCATGGTGTACACAGATATACATACAAGGAAAACACACATACACACATAAAACAATAATACCAACAATACCAACATACCAATAATACCAGGGAAAACACAACAATAACAGACCAATGCATTTTCCAGAAAACTCTGCCAGAACATCCTCACAGTTATCAAGAACGCTGATGGGAGAGAGTGTTTTTCATTTCTTCTGCCACTAGGTCTAACAACAATAAAACCAACTGTAATTTCTGTACATTAGTTTAGTCAAACTATCCTGTTACAAAAAATATAGCTATAATTTTTTTTTTTTAAATATAATCCTCTGTTGTCTGCATCCATTAAAGATTGTCAAGAGTCTGAACGTGCTACTGATACAATAATGGCCTCATGGGATAAGAAGATGGCACCCACATTGGGATTTTAAAACTCTTGCTTTCCTCAATATCTTAATCTTAAAAAAGCACAAGCAAGAAATGATAAGGTAATCCAAACATGTGTATCCTAAGTCAATTATTTACTAAACAAAAATGAATTGATTATTAAACACAGGCAAAATGTCTTAATCCAAGTTTTGTTTTTGTTGTTTCTTTGTTTGTTTATTTTTGTCTTCTCCCTAAATTCCTAGTAATCAAAACTGGTGGTCCTGATTCAAGAGTGTTTTGTTTCAGGTTTGCTCACCATAATGCAAATCTAAGTTTGTTTCCAGCCTCCAGCAAAGTGGTTTCTCTTGTTGTCTTATCTACAGTCTGTGGTTTTAGGTTGGTGCTCAGAATGGCAATGGTAACGTAACATATCTGATGACTACCCTTATTCCAATTTTTTTTTTCTTTTAGATATTTCATTGAGGGGTTTGCTTGAAATACAACTATTTTTTATCTGCTATAATGAGAAAGTTGGCATGTTTTCTTATTGCTGACACTTTTTGAACTCTTTAATGTAGGTTTCTAGCACAATAGAAAGGACAAATGTATTTTATGGTTTTTGTATCTTTAAAATTTTCCATTTTATTTCTGCTATTGGAAGAAAGTATTTCTACATAGTAAGTTGCTAAAGAAGATCTAAGTTTTTACTATTTTAATAATCATATCTTATATATTTTCCCTCCAAAATAAATTTTAATTTATTTATATATTTTATATGTTAATAATTATATACAGGATGAATATAAATTGCATAATTAATAAAGCATGTAGAATTCGCATATTATTTGTTTTCTACATATAACATATTCATGAAATAATTACTTATATATGGTTTTCCATGTTTACTGTAATTATATGTATCATATATGTTTAGAGTATGTAGCATCTATTTAGTACATTCCTATGCATACCTATATCTATTTCTATATGTGGTAAAACTAGAAAATACATTGATATCACAGTTTAATAGATAAGGAACAGAAATTTATATTCTCAGTATATTTAATAATTAACTTTCATTGACTTTAAACATAAGTTACATATAAAAGAAAACTCCAGTCTATAGTTTTCAAAAAAACAGTGTTTATTTAATACATATTATTAAAAAGAAAAATCTAATATTCAATTTTTTATTTGTGCATGCATTTTATCCATAAAACTTGGGTGGGCATGAGATTGACTTCCTATTTCAAGTAGTTAAGAATTGTGGACTTTCCTCCTAAACATTAGTTAAAACAATACCCTTTTGTGAAAGTCTTTTCTCTAGGTTCATCTTAGAATTGAACTTTGTAGAATTCAAGTACGTTGATGAAAATCTTTCAATACCTGCACTTTAAAAGTTGCTTTTATTTGTCTAATTTTTATATCTTCTTATTTTTCATTAATATTTTTCATAAAGATTGTGTGTATGTGCATTTGTCCCTCCCAATATGCTCTGTGTACATATATATGTGTATGTGTTTATGTGTCCTCTCAACATGCTCTATTTGTGTGTGTGTGTGTGTCTGTAGGTTCATTGGCATTGTGTTCTAACACCTGTTTTAGTTCCTTGTCTGTATGCTGACAGATGTGGTAAATAACATATGCTGTCAGATTTGACTAGATTATTAAGAGCTGACTGATAGTAAATTATAGTATGATGTAAATAGATTGAACATAAATCAGGGTCATTTCAAATTTATTTTAGATATAAAGATTAAGGATTATTATTAGCTTGATGCCAACTTGGGCTACATAATGAAATAGTCATCCAACACAATATATCTTTATCTCTATCTACAGTGTAACCTTAGCCCAGGGTTAAGGATTTTCCTTTTCAGATACATAGCTGTAAACAATAGTTACTGTTTTTTTTTTTTTTTTTAATTTCAGTGTTTAATTATTTGTACATATATGTGTACATGACAAAAATGGGTATGGACATCAGAGAACAATTTGTGAGAGTCTGTTCTCTTCTTCTACTACATGGAGTCTGGAGACAGAATTAAGGTTGCTAGCTTGGAGGCAAGTGCCTATACCTGCTAACCAACCAGTTTTATCACCCTTACTTCCATTTTTAGTTATATGAATAATATCACTTGATTATTATTTTAAAGCATACAATTAGGGACTGGGAAATAAAATAGTAATGTACACAAATAGTTAATTTCTAAAACTTTTAATAATTATTTGTTGAAGGAAAAAATTGTATTTGCAAGTATTTTTGTTTATGGTGAATTCAAGAAAATAACATAATCTGAAAACAATTAATATTAAAGCTTATTAATACCAATTATAAATTTTAAAATCATAGAATATTGTAGAAAGTTTATTGAGCCAATGAACAAGAGAAACAAGAGTAAGCTGTCACACATGTTTGTGTCATAGTAATTAGCACAGTGATAAACTAGACGAGCACAGGATCCTAAGGTATGACAGTTACCAACATGTATCATATTTCTTGACCAGGTAGGTAGTTTTTCTCCTCTTGTCTGGATTAAAGGTTTTCTTTTTCTCCTGTTCTGGTGTACTTTTTGCATATGTCATCTATTTTAGAATATTTTTAATGCTTGATTATTGTTTTATATTGCATATTTTTCTCTTTGACAACAAATCTCTTCATGTGAATGTCTATAGTCTTTCCCCCTTTCATTATTTCCAACAATGTACGGTTGTTTTAAAACCATAATGAGATTGTTTCTTGCTTTGCAACTAACTCTCATTTCAGTCTGATGAGTTTTTCCTGTCTCTGTGTTAATATATTTATTCAGAACTGTGCATTTGGCTCTTACATCAAAACTTCCTGGCATAAATACATTTTAAAAATGCATTCATTAAGTCCTCATATTCAATCATGGCACAACCTATGATAGTCTTTTTAAAACCCTTTGGCAGTAGAAGTACACGAAAATATCATTTGATTCCTTCTTCTCTCTGCCTGAGGATTAGACTAGCTGAATAAAATGCTTCACCATTTTATCTGAGCTAAACCAAAACTACACTGAACTATTTTGGGTTAGCAAGATCTCTTCATTACTGAAATACTTTATTATTTTTGGTGTCATTACTTTCTGTAATACTGATGCTTTTTATAGCTTTAATTTGAGCAACTGTGAGGAATCATTATGTTTGTAAAGCTAAGACAGTCAAAGAGATAAGAAACCAAATTAAGCAAACTTCTGAATTAAAAAGAAAATGATAGCTGTATTTCTGGTAAAGAAATTAAGTATAATGAAAATACAGCTCACAAAATTATCTTTCTGAAAACAAATTTGATTAGGTCACTTTACTAATTAAAAAAAAAAAAAAAAAGCTTCAATTCTCTATTGCCGAGAGCAATTTTCTATATGTACCTTAAAACTTTTCATGTAATCATACTAATAAACAGTGATAAACAAGTTCTTGATTATACAGATGTGCACGTCTACTTAACTTAGTGATATGTTAATTGTAAAATATGCCAAAATAATATGTTTGCAGTGTAGAACTATTTACAAGGTAGATTCAGTATAAATTAAAGTCTGTTTTCACTCACTACCTTGTCAGATTCTATTTTGTTTAACTTTTGCTACAGTTCATCTTGCTTGGGCTACCAAAGTCCATAATACATAACAGACTTCGGTAGCCTGCAAGTAAAATACATCCTACTATTTATGGTAAATAATTTTTTTATTATGACACAGAGATTAATACTAAACTATTATTTATAGCTTATTTTACATAGCAATACTAACAGTTACTAGGCCCACAAAGCTTAGCTCTATTTTTAGGTAGGAATTCTATCAACTTTCATAATATATTTCTAAATAGCTAACGGTCTAGTAAAGCTAAGTCTCATTAGCACATAGCTATGGGTTTGAAACATTTTCACATTTCCCTGGAATTTTGTCATAGAGCTATTCTGTTTAATTTTCCATCTACATTTTTATTTTGAAAAGCAAGGTTCTCTTTGTGATTTTCCTGTGGGTATCAATATGCCTGCATGGCTAGAGAAACAAATATAACTTCTAGGTATCTAACTCCAAGTAGAGATGGGGGAAGATGCAGAGATGCCACAACAAGAGTTACCAATGGCAATGTTTGAGTGGAACAGTTTAGAAGTTTCCAAAATCACAATAGTAACAGCACAGTAAGTGTCTTTGTATATGTATCTATTTTAAGATAGTTGTTAAGCTCATTATCATTTTATAAAATAAGTAACATAAATCCACATTCATATGTTTTGCTGAAGGTGGTATTATTCTCACATAACTTAGAAATGGAATAAAAGGAATCAAGTTATAATATTTCTATTAGCAACGACAGAAATTTTAGAGAGTTATTAATAATATGATAAACCAAAAAGGATATTTGTCAGAAATGTTTTGTCACATAATTAAGTTATGTTTGTTAATCATTAATTGCAAATTACAGAAGAAATTTATTCTCTGTAGCTGGTAGATATTACATTTTGGAAAAGTTGTTATGGTTGTACACAAATTGTGCATATTTGTTTAAAGGTGTTAGTAGTACTAAATAAATTGAACAAGACACATGATGCATTGCTGGAAGAAAGATAATTTAGTAAACAGAAGTTTCTACAATCTTAAAATACTTATGCTTTAAAATTATAGCACAGAATAGAAGCCAGAATATTTTTTCTTTACAGAGTCAGATAATAAATACTACCTGCTTTGAGAGCTATATAATTGTTCAGATACTCAATTCTGATATACCAGTAATCATAGGTGACTTGGAATACAATTTAAAGTATAGATATACTCAAAGAAAACCTTTTAAAATAAAAATTAGTTATGTTCTAGAGTTAGTTAAAACATTGAGTAGCTTCAAAATATCAGTGATTCTCTTTGTGCATCTGATGCCATGATTAACTTTAGCATAAATGCAATGTATTTATTTATTGACTGAAAAGTAGATTGAGCACCTCTTCTGCATAAAACATTGTGTTCAGAATACAAACTTGTTTGAATATTCCTAGAGGAGAAATATCATGCTCCAGTGTCTCCAAATATTATCAAGTTTAAATAAATTCCTCACCTGAAGCACTGGATAAGTGACTTACAGATCTCTCTCAAATATGTAAGATGACCACAATAATCTGAAAATCACAAGCATATATTTTCTGACTGTTGTTATGCAAGTTTAGATATTTATATTCTAAGTTCTACATTTATACTTGATTTTAATAATATATCCAAGATACTTTTCTTCCATAATTTACAAGGCATTTATTTTATTTCTGTCTTTAGCACTTATTTTTAACAGTAATATAAATATATACTGGTATATTTTCTATTCAATTATATTTTATATGAATAAATGTTGCCTGGATGTATTGATGTATATCATATATGGGTCTGTGGTCCATGGAGGACAGATAATGTCACTACCCCTGGAAACAGAGTTACATGTGATTTTAGACAATCATGTATGTGCTGGAACTTAAATAGGATCATCTGAAAGAAAAACAAGTGTTCTTAACTATTTAGAAAAAATTTTCAGGCCCTTGTATGCCAGTATTTAAATTTTACTAATGTGTGGTTTCCAAAAGTAAACTATTATTAATTGTGAAATTTTCAAACCTGAGAACTATTACAAAGACAAAAGCTGAAGAGGCAATTGAGCATTTCTGAATTAATGTTTAGCAGTGTATATGTAACCTGAACATCCTCTACTGGAGTGAAGAATACAATTTTCATGAGCAGTCACCCTTGTTTGATGGGGCTTTTCAGCTAAGCATCTGCCTTTATGTTATCCCTGTTCCTGTAAGTAAACCCTCACATCTATACCTGTAAATACCACTGATAAAGTCATAGTTCAGTGGCCTAGACTCAGATAGAGTATATTTTATGATATATATAAACTTTTTTTTCCTCATCTTCCTCTGATAATGTACACAATGAACATGCCACCCAAATAAAGAACAGAATAAAAAATGAGTTTCAAGGGACTATTTGCACAGTTCCCTGTTATGTGTGGTAAGACATTCAAAAGAATTAGAGAATGTGAGTGGAGTTCTTGGGGGCCTTCCAGTTATGTATGATTTTTCCTTATGTGGATTTCTATTTGCTATAGTTGTCTCATGTTCTTTATATTAAGTAAAGGCTATGCAACCAATTTCTAGGAGTTTGAAAGTAAACACTTCCTGAAGAGAATCCTAGGGTGGATACCACCTTTATTTGGTATGGAGTTCTATGTCTAATTGAGTAATGATGTCCATTACACAAAGTATGAAGATGTCACCAAGTTCTGGTAGACCAGAGAATCCTGAGATCACTGAAAGTAACACAGTTGGCACAGGATTAACACAAGAAGTAGTAATGAGTTGTGGAGGGAGACCTGATATGAAGTTGAGACTCAGCTGACTTCCTACAAAGAACCGATCACAGTGAGAGAGGGATTAAAGTGGAAAAATGGCACATGAATGCTGTCCTCTGCCTCGCACTTTGATTTATCAGGAAAAAAGGTAGAAATAGGATTGAGTGAGTTCTTGGCTTGCCATTTCTCTAAGCTAGCTGGCTATGTGGAAACGGTATGAGTTAAATTTTCTCTAAATAGTCTTTGTTCCTTCAAATTGTAACCTATGAGAAATGAATAATGAGCAAGAAGAAAATTTGGTAGAAATGATAGAAGATAGTCCCCAGTTCAAGCCTTTATTAGATGCATGCAGATGGTGGTTTATTAATGGCCAAATACAAGGATAGAAAGAAACTGAACTAATCAAAAAGTAGCACCTGAACTATTTAACTTGAGAAAGACTTTCAAGTACCGTGTAATGGATAGAAAAAAAGATCATCACAGCATTGCTGTTGAGGCTGCAGTTCTCTGGGATCTTTAATATCAATTTGAGTGGTAGAAAAACAGAAAAGCTGAGCTGTATAACTCCCTACTGTTCCTTTAGACAAAGGGTATATAACTTGAGAAAATTCAGAGTCAATCAATCAGGCATGGATGGGCTCGTGAACCATTGGGTACACTTGATTATCACTACTGATGTTTTCATCTGGCCCTAAAAGACAATAAGGGAAATAAGTTTCTATGAAAACTGAGCATGACCTAGTTCAGTGTTTGATGACAATTTAGTATTATGTTAATGAAGAGCTAAGATAACCGTTGATTAATCAAGGTTCTCAAAATGCTATGAGATAATAGTTTAGACCAATTGTCAACATGATCTAGAATTATCTATGATACAATCTTTGTGCATGCCTCATAAGAGGGAATATCTAGTTTAGGGATATTGAAGTGGGAAGATACAACTTCAATGTAGCCACATTTGTTGGAAAAAAAAATAAAAAACAAAAAAATCTGCCAAATGTTGAAGAGGAGCCTCTTGCTGTGCACTGGGACAATAAAAACCATGTGCTGTTTGCTATGCACTGGGGTGTTGGGCTGCATGTCTGCCTCACCACTGGGTTGCCTGAGGGCCACCAGCAAGCAGCTCACAGGAGGCAGAACATGTTTAGTGGTAGGGATTCCAGCCTGTTTTTTTCCTGGTGAGAAATGGTGAGGTTCTGGATGTGTGTTGTAGTTCCCAGCCTCCTGTGTGCCCAGACACTGCTGGGGGACTTGGGGAGTTAGGACCTGTGGTCCTGTGGTCTGGGGTTAAAACTTATCTTATGTGCCAGGAAGGAAAAGGATGGCTGAGACCAGGACAAGGATAAATCCAGTTTGTGTGAGTGACAAGTGTAGAGAGTGGCTGGAAGAGAGAAGCTCTTCTCTGGGAGAATTAGGCTCTTTATCACTAAGGCATCTCTATTGGGATCCTTGATGCAGATAGTCCTTGATTGTCCAAATTGCTTTATTTGATGATGGATTTGAATGCATATATCTTACTCAGGGTGAACCAGGGGTTAAATACCTTTCTATTCAAGAAGGAATGCCCAAGAAGGGAAACTCATTGGCTAAACACTCTGACATAGCTAGATACCTAATTAGCATCAAGATCTTTAGGCTTTTGTGCTATGTGGTTAATTGTCCGGTCCTCTCAGTGGGTGTCATGGATACTTATTCTAGATCAGGTAGTTTGGCAAGGAGCTGGCCTTATCATGCCTACCATTCTCAATTCTGAGATTTCTCAGCATTTAGGCTAGATCAAACTTACTAGTTCTTCTGTCTGGTAGCATGGTCCACTTCGCTGCACACTGGGACAATAAGAACTGTGTGTGTTTGCTGTTCACTGGGACAAAGAGAATCAGGTGCTGAGGACCAATCTAGACTAATTAAATTCTTAATTATAAATGAAAATATATTTGAAAGGAGAGTGTGTGAAATGAAAATGCAGCAGAAAGGGGTTTCCTGTGTGAATATCACCATCTAGTCAACTTTGAGCACAAGGTTAGTCTGGAAGGTGCACAGAGGTTAATGCAGCTCTGTTTTAAGGGGACCAGACAATATCTGTAGCTACCAGCAGAATTCTGCTATGTCACACTCCGGATACTTATATTGTAGGCCAGTAGATACTACAAAGAAATCATCATGGAGTCTTGATCTGTATCCATAGCTCCAGACAGTTTTAGGCAACATGAAGCAAGGTCAGAATTTTCATAAGAAATCTCAAAAGAGCATTGTATGAACGTGGGAACATGAAGTTTCCATTGCACTGGGGACTCCAGGATATCAGAAATTTCAGAACTATGAGAAACCTATGAGGAAAGCTGCAAGAATGAAGTAGAGCTTAACAAGAAGCTATGTGTGTTTTAAGCAATAGAGCAATAGCAGAAAAGCATCACATGCCTGCTGCAGATCACAAGAGTCCCTCATAATCACAGGAGCTGGAGCAGAAAGGTATCACATGCCCACTGCAGATCACATGAGTCCCTCATAATCACAGGAGCTGTATATAGATTCGGGGTTTTCCCTACTAGGTTTGGTTGGTCTGTTTTGTTTTTGTTTTTTTGTTTTTTTTTTCAAACTTCCTTTTAATCTTCATATTATAAAGGGGAATGTTTACTCCTTGTCATTATATGTTAGAAGTATGTAGCTTGTTCTTGACCATATAGAGCTCTACAGTTAAGATATTTCCAGAAGAGATTCAGCACTTACATTTTTTAATAGTATTGAAACTTTTGAAGTTGAAATAAATGCCTATTAATTTGCTATAACATACCATTCTTGGTCATGGTCGACTCATGGAAAAGGAGAAGAAAGAGTGTAAGAAGTGGGGAAGAGTAAAGTTTTATATCAGTTTCCTTTCAATCAAAACATTTTCTCCTGGAAGGGACTCCTTAAGATTACAGAAATAAAACCCATGAGTTCTAGAAATTTTCTGAAAATTAGACAAGTTTTTAGGACTCTCCCAAAGATTATAATAGCAACAATTGCTGGGGAGAGGAGAACTTTTTACTGGCTAAACTTCCTAAAATTGATGAAGAAAATTTAGTTTTTGTGAGTTTTCACCCATTATTCAATTCCTAATGAGATCATTGGCTTTCAATCATTTCTTTGGCTTGTAGTCATGCTACAAGGTCTAAAATAAGTAGACCTTTGCTTGCATCTCTCTGGAAACTTCACATTATAACTAAGCTTTGAGAATTCTCTTCCTATCACAAGTGCTTTCATAATCTAATTTTTTCATTCAAATTGTGACAGCACATAGTCTCAAAGAAAGCTATTGGAAGGTTAAGATCAAAGAAGAGAAAGTTGCTCTCAACTGCATTTTAGAATTTTACAAATAACAATCAAAAGAGAAAAACTATGATTTCAACATGCAAAATTAGAAGAATGCCCACTACACACGGATAGCTTTGTTTGAAAAAAAATTTTATAGGTGTGACCATGTTTATATTTGTGACATAGTATACTGTCAATGCTTTTCATTAGTGTTATTCTCCTGATGAAAAGTTTCCATTTATGTCTTATTGATTTATTATCCTTGAGAAAACATTGTGTTTATAGATTTTTACATTCTCAATCATTCATTCACATAATTTTGCTACCCTTACTATTACTATTCTAATGCTTAGGGTTATGTTTTCTATTTAGTGGTCTGTGAAGAATCATACTTTGAAGCTACTTGGTTGAGTCAAGTCTATTATCTAAATGTGTATCTGTCTTCTTCATTAAGCACAGAAATCTGTGTTATGAAATAAAGAAATAAATGCTAGCGATCTTATACTGAAGAGATCAACTATTTGTCTAAACAAATTTAGTATTGGTATAAATAATAACAGGACCAACTCAAAAGGACAGTAATTATCAGTGAACCATTATGGGTGTAGTTTCTGACATTGCCAGGAATCACAAATTCCCTGGTTCTTTTGTTTTTGTGATCTTTCCATCTCTCCTTTTGCAATGTTCCCTTATCCCCAGGGACACAATTTAATTTATTGATGTATCAAAAAAACCTAAAGACTAAAAATGACAAAGTGGACAGAAAACACATGAAGGCACAACCCAACTTGAAGAACTACAGGCAACTTAGAAATACTGAGAGTCTGAGAAATAGTCTTCTCTAGGGAAGAAAACATATATTCATAATTCAAAAGGTGAATGCTAGAGGTGTGAGGCTGAAGTGGTTGGGCGGGTGAGGGTCCTCTTAGAAGCAAAGGGGAGGGGAATGGGGTGAGGTGCTCATGGAACAGGGACCGGGAACAGGAACAACATTTGAAATGTAAGTAAATAAAATAAATTTTAAAAATAGAAAACAAACAAATAATCATGAAACCTGAAAGCATAAATACAGGTAATACATAGATTGTAGAAGTTATATGTATAGATATATGCATATAAAACAATTGATTAACAAAAAAAAGGAAAACAAGGCCATGATTTGAAAGAAAACAAGGGGTGTATTCTCAAAGGAAGGGTTTTTTCAGGGGAGGGTGAAAAGAAAGAGAATAAAGAAATAAGGTGATCATAATCTCAAAAATAAAAAATAAATAATAAAAAGTACATAACAGTATTTTTATTCCAAGTAGCACATTTATTCTTTGAATATGACTTACAGTTTTCTTTTCATTATTTGTATTTCTTATCTTTATAAACATCTATTATCTAGAAGAATATATTAAGAGTAGTAATATATTTCATCTTAAGTAGCAAATGACTTTTTCAAATAATAAATCTATTTATTAATTTATTAATAAAGGCAAATATTAATTAAATATTATAAATAAAATATAAAATAAATTATAATTATAAATAAATTATAAAATAAATTATAAATATATTATAAATAAAATATAAAATAAAATATAAAATAAATAATAAATATTATTTATTATAAAGGCAAAACCCAAACATAGCAAAATGTTTTTCCAGAACAACCTCCTGATAAGATGATTGCTCTTGACATGTGTAGCTTATCAGAGGCACAATTGCCTTTTCTGTCCAAAGAGGTCATCTAGCATTTCTTAGCTAATTGATAATTCTCAAATCAACAAAATTTGAGACACAATGAAGCAAATGAAAATAAACCAATAATGTCACTGGTAGTATGCTTCCATAAGATTAAAATAATGTAACATTACTGCATTTATAGTATTTATGAATAAACTCCAAAACAAAAATATCACATGGGCCCAAAGAAGAACAACAAATTCACTACACTACCCTGGAAAATAAATTACACAATTACAGTTTATTGCTCTGAAAATTAGAGCTAATGTTCTATTTCTTTACAATAACACATGTAGTCACATACCAAATGCTTCTCATGGGGTCATAAAACTCAGTTATTGTTGGTATCATGTGAATCAGTAATTAGAACATTTTTAAAGGAAACCAGAAATGACTGTAACTATGGTCATATAATATTCTTTATGACCCTGTAATTGCAAAGCTTACATTTAGGTTATATGAGGTTGACACCTCCAGCAAACATCACAATGCTCAAGAATAAGTATTCCTCATATATTTAAACTGTAAAATGGTTAAAACCATAGCTGACACTGTCACAGAATCTGAACCATTGCAGCAGACTTGGGTAATCAAGTCCAAATTAGAACTCCTCTAGATTCTACAAAACCTCTGTTGCTAAGTATTTTACAGAGACATCAATAGTGACCGTCATCAGAATCACAGTCTACATAAGAATGGGGCAACAGCAAAGGCTGGAAACTAAGCACATGCTCTGAACTTCTTCAGTCTCCACACAACAGCCTACTGCTGCCAAACCTACTGGCTCACAGCATTCATGGCTGGGTGGAGTTTTTCTCACCTACACCTGGCTTTATAAACAGAGTTAGTTAGTTCCACAGAACACAATGCATATAAAAGTGGATTTAGAAATCTTCAGAAAAAGAGCAATTATTGTTAAAAAATAATCAACGCAGAACATTGCTGGAAGTGGATTTAGAAGACAATGAAAAACAACATAGAATTCAGTGATTTTATTATCTCATAACTTCATCAAACTCTCTCTGATCACAGAGCTATTCCTTCCATATCTATATAATATCAAAGATCAACAAAATGGGCTTGCACTGTTCCCAATTATTTACAAACTTTACCCACCCACATTCTTTCTTTTTAAAATGATCTCTCCTAAATGCCAGAGGCCAAACTGCCTTATAGTATATGAATGCAGGTCTTTAACTGCTCTGTTTATTTTGCTATCAACTCAAACTCCTACATCCTCATTTTTTCTTTCACTGTACCATTCAAACCCATATGTGTCAGTATTAACTCTAGTCCCACAGAAATTGCTATTTAATTTTCTTTTCTTGTACTTCCCTTTCACCACCCAATAAGTAGGATTGGTCTATACTGTGCTATCATGACTCATTTATTCCTAATGTATCATCTCTTGATAATTCTGTAATTGTAGTCAAATAGTAATCATTATGAGAGTGGGTTAAATATTAGGCAATGACTGTTGGTATAAATAGTAACTAACCTACCAGGAAAAGATGCTAAGGGCAAGAGTGTAAAAAAGGAAAACATTGCCACAAACACAGGTTAACCTAGTCTTTTTTGAAAACTGCTAATATTTTCAAAGAAAGAGTTGCTGTCACCTGAATTTAAAAGCACAGCAGTAAAATTTAATCAGGGTGGGAGAGATTGTTTGGACTTAAAGATCACTGTTATTCTTCCATAGGAATTATACTCAATTCTTAGCACTTACATTGCATCTCACAATTACCTGTAACTCCAGTTCTTGGAGCTCCCACAAACTCATCTGGCCTGGGCACCAGAATGCACATTGTGGATATAAACACTTATATACATAAAAAATAAAGTAAAATATGTTAAAGATCTAATCCAAGATGGGCACATCCTCTAAGAAAAGCAATATGAAAACAAAGACAACAATTTGTCACCAAATTATTAATTTCATAGTAATGGCCCACATTCAAAATTTCTCTGGCTAAATTATACAATCAGAATTCCAAAAATTGCCTATAATTATGTTCAAGCAATAGAATTAGGAAACAAACATCTTCTAAGTAAACACAAGCCTGCACTTGTATGAAATCAGTAAATTCATAATGAAACTAAAATGTAATGAAGAGATGTAAACACTGAAGGAAAATAAAAGCACACTGATAATAGAAATAAAAAAAAAAAAAAAACCACAAGTGCTTAAATTATAAAAAGATATAGTGCTGGAAACCCGACCAATTAAGTGGATCATGATGAAGATGAAATATAAAAGTTTGAAGACAAGGATGAAGAATTGGATCATTCACTTGTAATTAAGGATACACTTTGTAAAATATAGTGGAATGCAGACACATGGAAAAGACAAGATTCATGATTTATAACTATAGAAAAAGAATTTCATACCAGTGGCACAAAAATGTTTTAATAATGTCATAGAAGGTAATTTGACAAATCTATAAAAATAGGAGCCTTATACAGGTACAAGAGAAACACAGAATATTTGAAAGTTCTAAAAAAGTAAGAAAATAGAATGAAAGACACTCATTTTATAACACATAATGTTAACAAAAATACTTAACATACAGAATAAATATGGTGTATTAGAAAGTTTCAGAGAAATAAGCCAAGTCATATATAAAGACAGGCCAGTCAGACAAACATCTGGCTTTTGAATCAAGGCCTTAACAGCAAGAAGTGTTTTGAACAAGGCATTTAAAATTCTGGAAGATCACAACTCCCAACCTAAAATAATCCATCACATCCTTTCAGGATTAAAGATTAATCCATCAAATCATACATAGAGAGGATATGGGAGAAACTACTTCATACTGAAAATAAAGACAGACATACCAAATAGGCTACATAAACATTTATTTATGAAAAATAAATTATGCTCAGGTAATTGTTATAAGAAAAAGAGGACCAAGAAAACATCAATACTACAAAGTCAGTGAAATGACAAGAATATATATGTGTATACGTGTGTGTGTGTGTGTGTGTGTGTAATAACATATTTAGCTATATATTTAACTATCTGGGAATGCAATTTAAAATTTCTTTGTGATCTGTCTTACCTGTTCAGAATGGCGAATACCTAGAAAACAAATGACAACAAATTCTGGCAAGAATAGGATATAGAGAAAGGGGAGCCCATATTCACTTTTGGGGTCAGAGAAAATTTGTGCAAACACTGGCAATCAGTTCAGATGGTTTTTAAAAGTCTAAAAGTAGAACTATCATATGACCCCACTGTATAAATCCGGAACAAAGATCTCCAAATTGACTACAAAGATACTTGCTTATCTGTGTTCATTGTTGTCTATTCACAGTAGCTACTAAATAGAATTAGCATAAATGTCAATCATCTGAAAAATGGATAATAAAAACATAGGACTTCCACCCAAAAATTTATTTTCCTGTATAAAAAAATGAAATTATAAAATATATATGTAAATTAATGGAGCTAGAAAAATTAAATGAGGAAGGTAGTCAAGTGCCATAAGAGCAAATGACATACGTTCTCTCCTAGGTATGGGTCCTATCTTGAAATACTTAGATTTCATGCTTATCCCTGAATACCTGTAGAAGTCAGAAAACTAGAAAGATATTATGAGCAGAGCTAGTTAAGTACTTAAGGGAGAATTCAGTGATAAAAGTATTGTTGAAGTCACCATGTATTTTGTACACAGGGCAGGAAGAAATCAAGGTAGGCATGACCTGTAAACTTTCTCCATGTTGTCTTGCCTTCATAATATAGGAAGATACTATTAATTCTTCTAGAGGAGAAAATGTACAAAGTCTAAAGAAACTCTGAACATTAGGAGCTACAAAAACATCTACTTGGCATGATATATCCATTTCTATAATTGTGCTGTGAACTTTATGGGAATAACAAGTCTCTCTTTAATTTTAGGGCCCACTTGACAGTAAATAAGGAAATTAACCTGTGGTTGGGAACCTCATTGTTATAAGTAGAGAACCTACTAGTATTCTTTTATTCAATGCACTCTGTGCTGCTTTGAATATGCTTAGTTTAGGGAGTGGCACTATTAGGAGGTGTGGCCTTGTTGGGGGTAGTTATGGCCTTGTTGGAGGAAATGCATCACTGTGAGAGTGGGCTTTGAGAGACCCTCCTCCTAGCTGCCTGAGGACAGTCTTCTCCTAGCTGCTTTGGAATAAGAGGTTGAACTCTCAGCTCCTCCAGGCCCATATCTGCCTGGATGCTGCCATGTTCCTGCCTTGATGATAATGGACTGAACCTCTGAACCTGTAAGCCAACCCCAATTTAATGTTGCCATTTATGAGTTGCTTTATTAGGTCTTGATGTCTGTTTACAGCAGTAAAAGCATATCCAAGACACACATGGTACCAAATTTCCTTCTATGGAATTATTTTTATTCTTTTAGATTAGTAGAGATCTCCATGTTAATCAGAAAAGATTGTTTGGTTTTGTTTGCCACTTCAATGAACCAAGGATAACACAGAGACTCACAACTTATCAATGTATAGACAATAAGTGACTGGAATGTTATCCCTAATCAGAACATCCTAAATCATAACTGCCACTCTAAAAGCTCAGAGAACATCATAGAACAGGAGATGGAGAGAAAAAGGCAGATGTTGAAAAATAAATACCACTCAGACATAAAACAAACAATCTACTAATGAATTCAACAGCAGTTGGAGCAGGCAAATCTTATCATTGACTACTAACCTAATGAAAGAGAAACCTTTTTCCCTAGAAGATTAAGGAACTCTTTACCTTTCTATTATGTAATGTTGATGGGTCCAATCTTGTGAAGATCTCTTGTAAATAACAGCTGCTGCAATAAGATCATTGGTCATCCAATATATCTTGGTGAGAAGGGTTCAGTGGAAGAAAGGATGAGACAGAGTAACATCAGAAAAAAGTACAAAAAGGTATTACATGTGTGCATAAGACAAATAATGAAGAAGCAAACAATTTTATTGGTTATTTATTTACATTTCAAACGTTATCCCCCTTCGTGGTTTCCCCTCCGCAAATCCACTATGCCATCCTCCTCCCCCTGTTTCAATGAGAGTGCTTCCCCACCCCCACTCCAGCCTCAAGTTGCTAGCATTCCCCTACACTGGGGCATAGATCCTTCACGACCAAGGGCCTCCCCTCCCACTGATGTCAGATAAGGCCACAGTCTGCTTCATATACAGCTCAATCTGTACTCTTCGGTTGGTAGCTTAGTTTGTGGGAGCTCTAGGGGCTCTTGTTGGTTGATATTGTTGTTCTTCCTATGGGGTTGCAACCACTTCAGCTCCTTAAGTCCTTCTTCCCCTAACCCCTCTGTTGTGGTCCCAGTGCTCAGTTGAATGGTTGGCTGCGAGCATCTGCATCTGTATTAGTCAAGCTTTGTTAGAGCCTCTCAGGAGACAGCTATACCAGGCTCCTGTCAGCAAGCACTTCTTGGTGTCAGGAAAAGTGACTGGGTTTGGTGTCTGCTATGGGATGGATTTTCAGGTGGGGCAGACTCAGGATGGCCTTTCCTTTAGTCTCTGCTCCACTCTTTGTCACTGTATATCCTTTAAAAAATGTTTTTTTTTTAAATTCCACATGTACTTGAAATTCTTCTGATTCACCTAACACCTAGTGAATATGTTTATAACATCATATAGATTGCAGGTTTAAAACTTTAGTTAGTGCATATGATAAATACACATGAATTTAGAAGTGAACTAAAAATTATCAGCATCACTGGGATTTAATTATTATTGTATTAGACAATTACAAATAGTTCACATAAATCAGAGAAAGTGTTTACTTTTCTGAAAATGTTTTCTGAAATTCAACTAAGTATTTAAATTTGAAAGCGACATTGTGATAAATTTTCTTTTCTTTCTTTTTCTTGTTTATGTTATATAATTTACCCTTAATAGACATCCTTCTTAATTTAGAAAGCTAGAGGTCACTGCTTTGATATAATTAAAATCTTCTTTTTTAAAATTGGGTATTTTCTTTATTTACATTTCAAATATTATCCCCTTTCTGAGGTTTTCCCCCAGGAAACCTCTTATCCCATCCCCCATCATTCTGCTTCTTTGAAGGTGTTCGCTCACCCACCCACCCACCTACTCTTGCCTCCTTGCCCTTGAATTCTCCTACACTGTGAAAGCTCGATGCTCCAGTGATTAATTTTCTAATACATGATTTAAAATTTTTATTCTTTCACACTGTATATGTAACCCCCTATTTTATTTTATTTTTGACATATACCCTTTTAATCTTTTTACCTATCTTTTAAAAACATTATTTCAGTAAATCGTGATATAGTTTTACTCTGTATTCTGTTTATTATTTCTTAGTATTTTGAAAAAAATCACAAATCTTTTCATAATAATAAAAATAAAAAACACATAAAGCCAGAGGAACAGAAATAGAGACAGGAAAAATATGAGAGAAGGACCATGAGAGACTTTATTCATCTTTTCATTGATGTTATTATTATTATTATTATTATTATTATTATTATTATTATTATTATTA
>JADRCH010000080.1:4170990-4209303 GCA_019843965.1 Rhynchomys soricoides
TATTATTATTATTATTATTATTATTATTATTATTATTATTATTATTAATTTTTAAGACCACAGACTAAATCAGTTCTGTTAGATTAACAAAAAGGAATCTTTCACAAAAGCTTTCATTCTATTATGGGTCTAAGAATTCCCATGTTTTTTGTAGACTCTATGTTGGCAATTACTGGGTACAAAGTGACTTCCTTGGACACTAACAAAGATGTTACATGCCCTCACAAGAACAGTACAGTGAAAACATTGCAGAGTTTAGTAGTTAAACTCAACTCCATAAAAACTGTTTAAAACTTTGGTATACTTGATTTGTTCTAGAATGAGTTGGATAGAATTTTCCAAGTTAGATGTCTTGAAATTCCTCTAAAATAAAATGATAACTTTATTATGTAAAATAAATAAAAAAAAATTAAAATTAGAAACCCTTCATAAATCATTTTTTCCTATTACTGTAACACTATTGCAAGTGAATTCACAAATTCATACCCTGTCAATTTATTAATATGACCAGAACAAGAATGTTATGATGATATTTATGCTATATGTTTATACAAGAACTTGGATATATTGGCAGCTGAATCATTGATTTTTCAAGATCTGGACTATGACTACATCACAGTGTGTCATTCTGGCTATATAGAGTTATCTTCTTTCATGATGCTTTATCCTGGAAGTGTCGATCCTAACACTGATTGAACAAAAATTCTAATACCAAGTCTTGATCTAGAGGATCTCATTAAATATAGCTGCACCAGTGACTAGCAAAGGACATATTTGTAGTGGAGCTGTTTTCTCTGGGCTGGGTATGAAAATCACTGATATGAAGTACAAAAGGGCTGGTGAACAGTGTTTGACCCTCACTTGTTGGGCCTAATAACATCTTTTAAAGGAGTTGGGGGAAGAGCATGAGATTCACAAGGTTCATAGGACTCAAATGGGAATTTTCTAATGAGGCATCTCCATTCTCTGAGATTATATACAAGGTAAATGATGGATCTGTTTGAGAATGCTCAGTGATACAGGTATCTTCGAATGCCCTATGTTCCTGAAAGAAACACCAATAAACTCATTAGCACATCAAGCATATCTTCGTTGGAATTCTTTTGGTGTAGTGTTGTGTTCTCTCTAACCATTTTAAATAGATATATCTTTATATTCTCACAGTAATTGTTATGTAATAGTAATTGTGTTATTAACAATACTAATTTTCCATGAGGTCATGTCTTTTTCTGTGGATATTGGCATATGTGTTCATTAACACATTCTTTCTATTCATTGACATTTTTTATAATATAAAATGAACAAACCTGACCAGACTTAGATGAGTCAAGATAGAAGATCAGAAGAGCTGTTTTTCATCATTTCTAAAAAAAAAATATTTTAAAAATGGTGGGAAAAATTGAGGTTAATGTGACAATCCCAAAATGAATAGAATTTGTCAGAATCAATGAGCAGGCAAACCTAATATGTTTCATTCCAGCAGAGGACAGCAACAGATGCTATGAACACAATTTGGCTATAGTGAAAGAACAGTTAAATTCCAAGACTAAAGCATTATTTACATTTTTCTATGTGCCTACATCAGTTTAAACTAGCAGCATTTGTTAAAGAGGCATTACTTTTTCCATTGTATATTTCTGGCTGAATTTATTAAAAATCAGGTGTCCATAGGTGTATAGATTTACAACTGGGTCTTCTATTCAATTCCATTGATCATCCTGTCTGTTTGTATGCCAATACTAGATAGTTCTTATTACTAGAACTCTGTATTAATGCTTAAAAGAGGACAGTGATAGTACAGGATTGTATTAAAAATACTGTCTTTTTGTCTTTCCATATGAAGTTGAGAATTGTCTTTTTAAGATCTGTAAAGTATTGTGCTGTAATTTTGAGAGAATTGTGTTGAATTGGTTGATTGCTTTTGAAAAAATAGCCATTTTTGCTCTGTTAATCCTACCAATCCATGTGCATGGGAGATCTTTTCATCTTCCCATATCTTCTTTGATTTCTTTCTTCAAAGACTTGAAGTTTGTAAAATGGGCTCTCTTTGGGACTACTATCTCCCAAATAATGATCCTGAGACTTAGATTTATTATGAATGCTTACATCTTATAACAAAGCTTGTTCCCAACTAGCTTGTAACTTAATTAACTTATTTTTACTAATCTAAGTTCTGCCATGTGGCTTGTTAGTTACCTCTTCTTCAGTCAAGCTTGCTTCTTCCTCCAGATCTTATTCATATTTACAGAGTTCTATCTCTCCTGAAAGTCCCACCTTTCATTACTGCTTTGCTATTGGTCGTCAGATTTTTATTAAAACCAGACAGAGAGAGTCTTTACAAAGCATGATGCAGGTGCTGAGCTATTGGAATAACAATACCAAAGACCAACCTGTAATCAAATATTTGCATTTATATAATACAAAGAAAATCTTTACATAGTGTACAAAAATATTATCCTAATATCAATTTCATACAGGTTTTTCACTTCCGTGGTTAGAATTACGTCAGGATAGCTTATCAGTTTGGTGGCTATTGTAAAGGGCATCATTTATATGATTTCTTTCTCAGCTAGATTTTCATTTGTAAATAAGAGGGCTACTGAGTTTTTTAAATTAATCTTGTACCCTGCTACTTTGTTGAAGGAGTTTATCAGTTGTAGGAGTTCCCTGGTAGAATACTTGGGGTCATATATATACTATCATATCAAATACAAATAGTGATACCTTGGGTTTTTTTATTCCAATTTTTATCACCTTGATCTCTTAGTTTTCTAATTTATTTGGCTAGCACTTCAAGTATAAATTAAATAGATATGGAGAGAATAGATAAACTTGTCTTATCCCCTGTTTTAATGCAATTGTTTTGAGTTTCTCTCCATTTAATTTGGTGTTGGCTATAGGTTTGCTGTAAATTGTCATAATTATGTTAAGGTATGCCTCTTGTATTCCTATTCTCTCCAAAACGTTTATCATGAAGGAGTGTTAAATTTTGTCACAAGCCTTTTCATAAAATCATAAGAAGACCGTGTGTGTGTGTGTGTGTGTGTGTGTGTGTGTGTGTGTATTCTCTTTCAGGTTGTTTTTATGGAAGATTGTATTAAAATAATTTTGTATGTTAAAACATCCCTGGATATCTGAGATGAAATCAACTTGATCATGGTGGATTATCTTTTTGAACTAGTCTTGGGTTCAGTTTGTGTGTATTTTTTTGAGTATTTTTTCATTAATGGTTAGAGGAAAATTAGTCTGTAATTTTTTTTCTTTGTTGAATTTTTCTGTGTCTTAGAACTTGGACAATTGTGGCATCATAAAATAATTTTGATGATGTTTCTTCTGTTTTTATTTTGTGGAATAATTTGAAGAGTATTTGAATTTAGCTTTTCTTTACAAGACTAGTTGAATTCTACACTAAAACCATCAGGCCCTAAGCATTTCTGGTTGGAAGACTTTTGCTGAGTGGCTCTACTTCCTGTGGGGTTATAAATCTATTTAAATTGTTTATCTGATTATAATTAACTTACTGATATTTTGGATTTTCTAGTTTTGTGGAGTATAGTTTTTTAAGGTATGGCTTAATGATTGTTCATATTTTCTCAATGTTATAATGTTCTCCATTTATTTTCAGATTTTGTTAATTTAGATTTTCTCTCTGTGTCTTTTACTTAGTTTTGATAAGGGTTTGTTGATCTTTCTGATTTTTCTCAACGAACAAACTTTTATTTCATTGATTCTGTGTATTGTTTTCTCTTTTGTTTGTTTGTTTTTATGCAATTGATTTTAGCCCTCAATTTGACTGTTTTCTGGGAGTCTACTTCTATTTGGTGTACTTGCTTCCTTTTGTTCTAGAGTTTTCAGGTAAGCTGCTAAGTTGCTAATATGAGATCTCTTCATTTATAGGCACTTAGTATGATGAAATGTTTTTATAAGCACTGCTTCCACTGTGTCCCATAAATTTGAGTATATTGTGCATTTATATTCATTAAAGTATAGGAAGTCTTCAATTCTTTTCTTTATTTCTGCTTTGACTCAATAGTCATTCAGTACAGAATTTGTAGGATTTTTGTTCTTTAAATCCAGCTTTAATTTGTGGTGGTCTGATAGGATGACAGTGGTAATTTCAATTTTCTTATGTCTGTTGAGACTTACATTGTAACTGAGTATATGGTTACTTTTGGGGAAAGTTCCACGAGGTGCTGAAATAAAAAGTATATTCATTTATGTTTGGGTAAAATGTTCCAAAGATATCTGTTAGGTTCTTTTGGTTCATAAAGTCTGTTAGCTCCATTTTTTTGGGGAGTGGGGGGGTTGGTTTTTATCTAGATGTCTTGTTTGTTGGTGAGAGTGGAGTGTTCCATTCTCCCAATATCATTTTGTGCTGTTTGATATGTGATTTAAGCTTTAGTAATGTTTATTTTACAAATCTGGGTGCTCTTGCTTTGGGAACATAGATGTTAACTGAGATATTAACTTGGTAGATTTTTCTTTTGATGAGTATGAAGTGTCTTTCTCCATCTTTGATTCATTTTAATTCGACATTTATTTTGTTAGATATTAGAATAGCTACACTAGCTGCCTTCTTGTGTTCATTTGATTTGAAGTATTTTTCCCACCCTTTTTTTAGAGGTATTATCTATCTTTGATGTTGAAATGTGGTTTTTCTTGTATGCAGCAGAAGGATGGTCTGTTTTTGCAGCCAGTCTCTTGACCCATGTCATATTATTGGGGAATTAGGTACATTGATATTGAGAGATACTAATCACTATTGATTGGTAATTCCTGTTTGTTGTTATTGTTGGTGGTGGTGGTGGTGGTGGTTTTGTGTATGTTTCCCTTCTTTTGGTTTTGCTTGTCTGAAGTCATTTATTTTGTATGTTTTCATGAGAATAGAGAGGCTGCTTGGGTTGGAGTTTTTCTTCTATTACCTTGTTGGGTAATAGAAGAAATATAAACAATATGTATTTGTGAATACATATTGTTTATATTAGACTTTGTCATTGAATATTTTGTTTTGGCATTGATAACTATGGAAAATTTTATTGTGTATAGTACCCTGAGCTGGTATCTGTGGTCTCTTAGAGTCTGCAGGACATCTATCCAGGCCCCTCTGGCTTTTAAAATATCAAGTAGATTCTCCCAGCCATGTAGTAATCAACATGAAACATACAGAACAAAGAAAGAATAATCAAATGTTCAATGGAAAAAGACATATAATGGCAGATCTATTAGAATTACACCTGACTTCTCAACCTGGCTGCAGAATGGACAATATGACATGGTTCCTACCCCTTGAGCAAAGCAAGCAATGCATGGGGCTTCTTGAGAACTGATGTTTGCTGTAGGCATATGGTTTGTTTGTATAATGATGTATATATATTACATTATGTTTGTCCTTCGGGTAATGTTCTCCCTGCCAAGTTTAATGACTTCATGATAATCAGAAACAGCATGATTCCAAGAAGACTGTGTCTGGTGTTCCTCTGCAAAATGGAAACACTGTGATGTAATGACCCAGTTCTTTCAAAAAGATTCTAAGGATGAAGATGGAGATATTTTGACAGTGGTGATCTCAGGGCAAGATCCTTCAGCAGCTAAGCTGGTTGTTTGTGTTTGCATTTGAACAAAGAATAGTTTCAACTTTAAATCTGGAATGAACTACAATCCAGAAATGGAGGACCCACTTGTGATCCAGATCTTGGGGTTGGAAGAAACAGGTTTTTGATCCCAAACTTGGGGAATTGTGGCCATGGAAAGTATAGGGGCAGACATGGTTTTACACACCTTTAAGCCCAGAAGACAAAGGCAAGCAGTTTTCTGAGTTCAAGGCCAGCCTGGGATAGAGGTAGGTAAAGAAAAGTTTCTGTACAGATCTTTCATCCCAACATTAAAGGGACTGAGCCCTGCAGATCTCTGAGTTTAAGGTCTTTCTACAGAGCTAGTTCCAGGACAATCACATATAGACCTTGAAAGAGAAGGAAAACAGAAAACTGGTGATAATGCAATAGAACAATGGGGCCATGTTCCAGGTCCAGCAAGCAGCTTCAGCCAAGTGGCTAAAGGGCCAAGGTCACAAAATACTGACTCATGTGGATAACGACAAAGGAACCTGGGATAAATGATTGAATTGATATGCAATTACTAAAGAAGTAGCTTATGCAAAATAAAAGTCTAAGCTGTTCTGCCAGAGAGTGTTATCTCCAACAGAGATAAGCTGTCAGTTTGCTTCCTCACTGACTCTGAGTGGTTACAGCTCTCAAACACCTTTCCTCAGGACCCTCCCCCAAGTTGGGGATGGTTCTTGGCATCCATTCCTAGGCTTCCCTCAGATTGTTTTTTTTATTGGGTCTAGTTCCCTTTTCTGGTGTTAAACAGTAGTATTTATTTTCTTCACTTTTTTTTTTTTTTTTTTTTTTTTTTTTTTGCTTTCTTTGCTCTCATTAAGGTATTTACGAATTTCCTTCCATTGTTTGTGGTGTCCTGGATTTCCTTAAGATATTTATCCATTTCCTCTTTGAAGATGTCTACCAACTATAAAAACATAGTCAGTTGGTCATGTGTGTGTGTGTGTGGTGTATGTGGTGTGTGTGTGTGTGTGTGTGTGTTTGTGTTTCAGTTGTGTGTTGGAATAGTCAGGGTTTCCTATAGAAGAATAGATAGGCTATGGTGATGACATATTGCCCTGGTTATTGTTGGTTGTATATTTAGGCTGGCCTTGGGATCTGGGTTTAGGGTACTTACAGGTTGAGCTGCATTTCATGCCTTAGTTGGACAGGTGTTGTATACTTTTTTTCTGTTTCCTCTCTGTTCTTCTGGCCTGAGTGACCTGTATTGCTGGTGACCTGTCATTCCTCTGGACCAGTAGTGTGCATTTTTCTGAGGTTTTGGAGGCTTGTGTGACCTTTCGAATGCTCCATGCCAGAATGGCCTCTAGGGTTCTTGAGCTCTGGGAACTTGCTTGGCCTCTGATAGAGTATAGGTCTTGGGTTCTATGTACTCAGAAGTCTTCTGGTAAAACACGGGATTTCCACCAGAATTCTTGGCCAGGATACATTGATGACTTGTTTGGTGAAGGGGACAATTTGGGGAAAGCAATGGAGACTCTGATTAGTGTTGGTGGTCCACAGGCAGGGCCTTATCTGGGGTTCTGTGTACAGCTATAGCCTCTGGTAGAGCAGGGGCCTTCTACCAGAGTTGTGGCCAGGGGTAGGAAGAGGTAACTACTGGGAAAAGCTGGAAGTCTCTGAGGAAGTGCTGGTGGTCTGGCTATTTTTCTTCTTTCACTCTTTGCCAATCTGCTCAGTTCCCTTGGAGTGTTGTATGTTTACATATTGCTTTAGCATATCTCTTTTCTCCTTAAGACTGATGCAAACCTGTAAGATTGTAGAAAAATCAACAGATTCATAGGTAGAAGGATATAGGTGTGGAGTTTAGGTTCTTAGCTCCCTGGATATTGAGTTGGCGACTGGATATTGGAGTGTGTTGAAAAACTTATGGGCTATTACTCAGTGTTTTAACTACTGCAGTGTCGTCTGGAGTCCACCAGAAATAATAGACATTGTTGAAAAGATTTTAATGGATATAATAAATTTAAATTATAGATCAATTGAAATCAATTAAAAAACTAAAAAATATAATTATCTGAAGAGAATAACCAGATTTAGAAGGTTGACTACAAAATGCTTTTTTATAGATGACTGTATACATGGTTTTCACTCCCTCCACCTTCCAAAAAAGAAAAAAAAAAAAAAACCACAGAAAGTAATAATTCAGAACATTTCTGAAATAAAAACAGAACCAACTGAAGAAGTATCTCCATAGCATAGGGACTTTGCTCATGATCCAGGTAAGGCCAGATCTCATGCTTAGAAAGAAGGGAAGCGCTTACACACACACACACACACACACAAGCACACACACACACACACCAAATACCCAAGTTTGACAGTGGTAAAATGTACTTGAAACTTCAGCAATAAAGAAGGAATTTTGCAGAACAAAGCTAGAGAAAAAAAAATATTAAGAAGAGTGTGCTTAGGATCACATTCCATCTCCCCACAATATCTTTGTACAGAACATAGAAAAATAAAGCCCCAAGAACAAAGGCCAGGGGATTTCATATACAGGAAAGCATAATTCAGTTAAACATCCAGATATGTATTTACTTTAAAACTATAAATGCTTTCTCAGGAAAATAATGGAAAAATATTTTGAACTTGATCGAGTATGAAGATATCATAAAAAAAGAGGGAACTATATGTGCAAAACTCTTGAACAAAGTTTAAAACACAGATATTGAATAGATAACAGGAATATTATGCACCTTATAATGCAGAAATGCTTAAACTGAAGAAAAATTATGATAAATCAAGAACATAAAAATTAAGGTAAATTAATTACCTACTCTAAAAGGGCATAAAATGAAATGTTATCTTTAAATTATCACTGGCAGTGAAAGTCTAGACAATAACAATGAAAATACTGGTTAATACACAATGTGGATGATGAGCATAATTCAGAAAACTATGATGAACTTGTATTCACTTAAACAAGTTTATAAAAGCCTGTGGAGTCCTTGTTCTATCTGCACTTAGCCAAAATAATAACATCTTACAAACCTAAATCACATACAGACTAGAACATAAAACCTTATCAAAGAAAAATCCAAAATAACCATGTTAAGAAAGTATGTGTGAGTGTTTGTGAATATGTGCAAGTCTCTCTCTCTCTCTCTCTCTCTCTCTCTCTCTCTCTCTCTGTGTGTGTGTGTATGTGAGAGAGAGAGAGAGAGAGAGAGAGAGAGAGAGAGAGAGAGAGAGAAACCCTGGAAAAAATTTTTTTCTATTATCCAATAAAAACAGAAAATTTAATTTCCAAGTCACCATGCTGAAAAGAAATAGAAGTAGATTGAAATCCAAAGCATAAGTAAAATATTTATGGAAATGAATACATAATAATCTGATGTCAAAAGCTTTATCACCAAACATAAAAATACACACAATTTAGCAAATAAAATCATGGTAAATAAAACCTTCAGAATGTTAACTAAATAACATCATATAAATGATAGTTGATTCTAATGGTATATTGTGAAATATAAAATATAAAACAACATAAAAATTTAAACATAATGAAATGCTAGTTAATACAGACATACTAATACATATGTTACCTATTATACAAGGTCTGTATCTTCTATAAATGTGAATTCTTGTAATATTACGATTTGTTTTCTGGGGTCCGAGATGACATCTTTTTTATTTGTTAGATATTTGGTCTGGCCTGCTTCTAGAAAGTATGACTACAGAAGTTTTGCTACTACCACAGGTTGTTAAACTGGTCAGTAACTAAATAAATCAAAGTTTTCCACAAATATAGATGTATTTTAACACTCTTTTGGCTATCAACATTCCAGAAAATAATAATAATGAAAATAAAAACATTATAATTAATAAATTCTCAATAACTTTCGGTGAAATAGTTAAACACAATATAATTTCTAAGATGAACAAGAAAGCACAAAGACAAACTAACACGTTACTCAAATATTTAGAAATATGAAAATGATATTTACATCTAAAAATAATACAGTGGTTAAAACAGAATTCTATGAATCTGACAACAGAAGTACTTCAAGAGATAAATTGAAATTTGATGAGAGAGATGGCAGCAATGAATGAAAGAGAAAAACTATTGGTGAAAATAGCTGCATATAAGAAAAGACTTCATGATTTCATTGGGTTTGTAATAAATTATGCTGCTCCATCTTGTGTAAACAACAATTCAAATTCATGTTCATCTAGAAAACATGATATATAAAATTTACTTTAAAAAAAGAAAGAAAACTTGACTAATTAAATCAACAGAACAGTAAGTATACCTTATTTTTTCAAATTAATATTATAATAAAATATTTTTGATACTTTATTTACATTTCAAATGTTTCTCCCTTTCCATTTCTCACCTTTGGAAATCCTCTATCCCCTCCCTCCAAGACCTGCCTCTATGAGGGTATTACCCCACCCACCCACCCACCCTCCAATCTTCCCCCTTGGAATTCCCCTATACTGGGGAATTTAACAAATTCAGACTCAAGGGCCTGTCCTCCCCCTGATGGCCAACAAGACCGTCCTCTGCCAAATACGTGGCCCCAACCATGGGTTCCTACATGTTTATTCTTTGGTTGGAGATTCAGTATCCAGGTGCGCCAGGGCGGCGTCCAGCCAGTTTACACTATTGCTCTCGCCACGGGGCTGCAAACTTCCTCAGCTCCTTCAGTCCCTTCTCCAACTCCTCCATCTGGGACCTCATGCTCAGTCCAATGGTTGCTGTGAAGTGAATCTTGGGTATTCTGAAATTTTGGGCTAATATCCACTTATCAGTGAGTACAAACTGTGTTTGTTCTTTTGCAACTGAATTACCTCACTCAGGATGATATTTTCAAGTTCCATCCATTTGCCTACGAATTACTTGAAGTCATTGATTTTAATAGCAAAGTAGTATTCCATTATGTAAATGTACCACATTTTCTGTATCCATTCTTCTGTTGAGAGACATCTGGGTTGTTTCCAGCTTCTGGCTATTATAAATATGGCTACTTTGAACATAGTGGAGCATGTGTCTTTATTACATGTTGGAGCATCTTCTGGGTATATGCCCAGGAGTGGAATACCTGGGTCCTCAGGTAGTATTATGTCCATTTTTATAAGGGTCCACCAAACTGAATTCCAGAGAGGTTGCACCAGCTTGCAATCCCACCAACAATAAAGGAGTGTTCCTCTTTCTCCACATCCTCACCAGCATTTGCTGTCGCCTGAATTTCTGATCTTAGCCGTTCTGACTGGTGTGAGGAGGAATCTCAGGGTTGTATTGATTTGCATTTCCCTGATCACTAAGGATGTTGAACATTTCTTTAGGTGCATCTCAGCCCTATGAGTTTCCTCAGTTGAGAATTCTCTGTTTAGCTTTCTTCCCCATTTTTGGATAGGGTTATTTGGTTCTCTGGAGTCTAGCTTCTTGTGTTCTTTGTATAAATTGGATATTAGCCCTCTATCGGACTTAGGATTGGTAAAGATCTTTTCCCAATCTGTTGGTTGCCATTTTGTCCTATTGACAGTTTCCTTTGCCTTAGAGAAGCACTGTAATTTCATGAGGTCCCATTTGTAGATTCTTGCTCTTAGAGCATAACTCATTGGTGTTCTGTTCAGGAACTTTTACCCTGTGCCCATGTATTTGAGACTTTTCCCCAGTTTCTCTTCTATTACATTCAGTGTATCAGGTTTTATATGGAGGTCCTTGATCTTCTTGAACTTGTCCTTTGTACAGGGAGATAGCAATGAATCGATTTGCATTCAATTTACATGTAGACTGCCAATTAAACCAGCACCATTTGATGAAAATTCTGTCTTTTTTCCACTGGATGTTTTTAGCTCCTTTGTCAAAGATCAAGTGACCATAAGTGTGTGGGTTCATATCTGTGTCTTCAGTTCTATTCCTTGTTCTACCTACCTGTTGCTGTACCAATACCATGCAGTTTTTATCATTACTGCTCTGATGTCAGGGATGCTGATTCCCAAAGAAGTCTTTTATTGTTGAGAATAGTTTCTGCTATCCTGGCTTTTTTGTTATTCCATATGAATTTGAGAATTGCTCTTTCTAAGTCTATGAAGAAGTGAGTTGGAATTTTGTTGGGGATTGCATTGAATCTATAGATTGCTTTTGGAGGATGGCCATTTAAATATATTAACCTTGCCAATCCATGAGTATGGGAGATCTTTCTATCTTCTGAGGTCTTCTTCGATTTCTTTCTTCAGAGACTTAAAGTTCTTGTCATATAGATCTTTCACTTATTTGGTTAGAGTCACACCAAGATACTTTATATTGTTTGTGACAATTGTGAAGGGTGTCATTTCCCTAATTTCTTTCTCAGCCTGCTTATCTTTCGAGTTTAGGAAGGTTACAGATTTGCTTGTGTTAATTTTTTATCCAGCCACTTTGCTGAAGGTATTTATCAGCTGTAGCAGATCTCTGGTGGAACTTTTTGGATCACTTAAGTATACAATCATATAATCAGCAAATAGTGATACTTTGATTTCTTCCTTTCAAATTTTTATCTATTTGACCTCCTTTTATTGTCCGATTGCTCTAGCTAGAATTTCAAGTACTATATTGAATAGATATGGAGAGAGATGGCAGCCTTGCCTAGTCCCTGATTTTAGTGGGATTGCTTTGAGTTTCTCTCCATTTAGTTTGGTTTTGGCCACTGGTTTGCTGTATATTACTTTTACTATGTTTAGATATGGTTGTTGAATTCCTGATCTTTCCAAGTCTTTTATCATGAAGGGATGTTGAATTTTGTCAAATGCTTTTTCAGCATCTAAAGAAATGACCATGTGGTTTTTTCTTTTAGTTTGTTTATGTAGTGGATTACATTGATGGATTTCAGGGTATTCAACAATCCCTGCATCACTGGGATGAAGCCTACTTGATCATGGTGAAAGATTGTTTTGATGTATTCTTGGATTCAGTTTGCAAGAATTCTATTGAGTATTTTTACATCGATATTCAAAAGGGAAATTGATCTGAAGTTTTCTTTTATTGTTGGATCTTTGTGAGGTTTTGGTATCAGTGTGACTGTGGCCTCATAGAATGAATTGGGTAGTATTCCTTCTGTTTCTATTTTGGGGAATAGATTGAAGAGTATTGGGATTAGGTCGTCTTTGAAGGTCTGATAGAATTATGCACTGAACCCATGTAGTTCAGGGCTTTTTTTGGTTGGGAGACTTTTAATTACTGCTTCTATTTATTTAGGTGTTAAGGGACTGTTTAGGTGTTTTTATTGATCCTGATTTAACTTTGGTATTTGGTATCTGTCTAGAAACTTATCCATTTCATCCAGAATTTCCAATTTTGTTGAATATAGGCTTTTGTAGTAGGATCTGATGGTTTTTTGAATTTTGTCAGAATCTGTTGCTATACCTATCTTTCATTTCTAATTTTGTTCATTTGATATTGTGTCTGTGCCCTCTGGTTAGTCTGCCTAAGGGTCAGACTATCTTGTTGATTTTCTCAAAGAAACAGTTCCTGGTTTTGTTGATTATTGTATTGTTCTTTTAGTTTATACTTGGTTGATTTCAGCCCTTAATTTGATTATTTCCTGTTTTCTACTCCTCTTGGGTGTATTAGCTTCTTGTTCTAGAACTTTCAGGTGTGCTGTTAAGGTGCTAGTATATGCTCTCTCCAGTTTCCTTTTGGAGGTATTCAGACCTATGAGTTTTCCTCTTAACACTGCTTCCATTGTGTCCCATAGGATTGGGTAAGTTGTACTTTCATTTTCATTAAATTCTAGGAAGTCTTTAATTTCTTTCTTTATTTCTTCCTTGACCATGTTATCATTGAGTAGAGTGTTGTTCAGCTTCCATGTGCATGTGGGCTTTCTGTTGTTGTTGTTGCCATTGAAGCCTTATTCCGTAGTGATCTGATAGGAGGCATGGGATTATTTTAATCTTCTTATATCTGTTGAGGTTTGTTTTATGACCAATTATATGATTAATTTTGGAGAAGATACCATGAGGTGCTGAGAAGGTATATTCTTTTGATTTAGGATGAAATATCCTAAAGATATCTGTTAAATCCATTTGGTTCATAACATCTGTTAGTTTCACTGTGTCTTTGTTTAGTTTGTGTTTCCAAGATCTGTCCATTGATGATAGTGTGGTGTTGAATATCCCAGTATTATTTTGTGAGGTGCAAGGTGTATTTTGAGCTAAAGTAAAGTTTCTTTTATGAATGTGGGTACCCTTGAATTTGGGGCATAGATGTTCAGAATTGACAGTTCTTCTTGGTAGATTTTTCCTTTGATGAGTATGAAGTGTCCTTTCTCATCTTTTTTGATGGCTTTTGGGTGAAAGTCTATTTTATCCGATATTAGAATCACTACTCCAGCCTGTTTCTTGTGACTGTTTGCCTGGAAAATTGTTTTCTAGCCCTTTACTCTGAAATAGTGTTTGTCTTTAAAATGGAGGTGCATTACCTGAATGCAGCAAAATGCTGGGTCCTGTTTATGGATGCAGTCTGTCAGTCTATGTCTTTTTATTGGGAAGGATTACTTTCGTGCTATTCTTGGGGTGTAGTTTCCCTCCTTGTGTTGGTGTTTTCCATCTATTATCCTTTGTAGGGCTGGGTTTGTGGAAACTAATTGTGTAAATTTGGTTTTGTCATAGAATATTTTGGTTTCACCATCTATAGTAATTTAGAGTTTTGCTGGGTATAGTAGCCTGGGCCGGCATTTGTTTTCTCTTAGGGTCTGTATTAGATCTGCCCAGGATCTTCTAGCTTTCATGATCTCTGGTGAGAAGTCTGGTATAATTCTGATATGTCTGCCTATATACGTTACTTGACCATTTTCCCTTACTGCTTTTAATATTCTTTCCTTGTTTTGTGTATTTGGTGTTTTAAGTATAATGTGATGGGTGGACTTTCTTTTCTGGTCCAATCTATTTGAAGTTCTGTAGGTTTCTCGAATGTTTATGTTCATCTCTTTCTTTAGGTTAGGGAAGTTTTCTTTTATAATTTTGTTGAAGATATTTACTGTTCCTTTAAGTTGGGAATCTTCACTCTCTTCTATACCTATTACCCTCAGGTTCTGTCTTCTCATTGTATCTTAGATTTCCTGGATGTTTTGTGTTATGAGCTTTTTGCATTTTTGAGTTTTCTCTGACTGTTGTGTCAATGTTTTCTATGGTATCTTCTGCATCTGAGATTCTCTCTTCTAGCTCTTGTATTCTGTTGGTGATTCTTGCATCTATGACTTCTGATCTCTTTCTTAGGTTTTCTAACTCCAGACTTATCTCCCTTTGATTTCTTTATTGTTTCTATTTCTGATTTGAGTTCCTGGATGGTTTTATTCATTTCCTTCATCTATTTGATTGTGTTTTCCTTTAATTCTGCCTGTTTGATTATATTTTCCAGTAATTCTTTAAGGGATTTTTATGTTTCCTCTTTAAGGGCTTCTAGTTGTTTACATGTGTTCTCTTGTATTTCTTTAAGGGAGTTACTTATTACCTTTTTAAAATCTTCTATCATCCTCATGAGATGTGATTTTAAATCTTTGTCTTGCTTTTTTTGGTTTGTTGGGGTATCCAGGGCTTGCTATGGTGGGAGAGCTGGGTTCTGATGATGCCAAGTAGCCTTGCTTTCTGTTCCTTATATTCTTGCCCTTGCCTTTCATCATCTGATTATCTCTGTTGTTAGCTGGTCTTTCTCTCTCTGACTGTGGTTTGTTCCTTCTGCAAGCCTCTATGTCAATACTCCTTGAAGGCCAGTTCTCCCTGAGCAGAATTTGGGTTTGTAGAGCTGTGGTACAGGGTCAGCTCTGTGGTGGAGACAGAAACCAGAAGGATCTTGTCCCTAGCTGTCCTTTGGTTCCTGTGTCCTGATGGCTCTGCCAGGGTCCCTCCTGATCCAATGAGTTTGAACAGATGTGGTGGTCTTGCCTGTGCTTGAGGGAGTGTTGGCACTCCTGGAATACCAGCTCTTTCTTGGCACTATTTGAGTATGGAGCGCTGTGTCACAGGATAGGATCGCTGGCCACTGAAAGACTCCAGAAGACCACTCCTCAGTCCCTGTGTTCTGGAGATTCCAGTTGGGTCCCTCTGAGCAGACAAGATTGTCTCCTGAGAGTCTAGCTTTCTCCCAGCACTATTTGGCTATGGAGCCCTGGTGGCCCAGGCAGAGGGGTCTACAGCCATAGATGGAAACCAGAAGGCTCCTGTTGCTGGATATTCCTTGGTCTCTGTGTCCCCAGGATTCTGACTGGGTCCAGCTGAGCAGTGGTGCTAATCTTACCCCACTCACGGCTTTTCCGCACTCCCGGGATGCTAGCTTTCTCCTGACACTCTTTGGCTATGAAGTCCTGGTGGCCCAGGCAGATGCCTCCCCGAGTATACCATGTTAAAGCCTATTCTTCAAAAGAGCTTCAGGCCTCCTGATAGTTTAGCATAACATTTGCTTCATTTTTTTTTTAAAGCAAAGCACAATAATATTAAATTTACTTAGGACATATTAGGGTTCCAGGAAAGAAAATTCTTCTGTCTATTTAATTAATTAAATTAAAATGTTAGTAATACTTACACACACACACACACACACAAAACACACACACACACACACACAAGTCTTAGGGTTTCTATTGCTGTAAGGAGACACTATACCAATTTATTTGGTATGGCTTGTATGTTCAGAGGTTCAGTCCATTATTGTCATGGCTGAAAGCATGGGAACACATAGGCAGAATGGATATTGGTGCTGGAGAAAGAGGCAATATTTTCACATCTGAGTCATTGGGCATCAAGAAAAGAGAAAAACACTGGACTTGGCTGGGGCATTAGAAATCAAAGCCTATTCTGAGTGACATACTTTTTCCATCAAGGGCACATGTGCTGTAACAAGGCCTAATACTTTCAAATAATTCCATGCTCTATGAGTTGATGGGAGCCATTTTTATTCAAACCACCATAAAGTTTTACAAATAATTCAGATTTATTCATTAAAAAATTTATTAATAATATAATGCAAACATCCTTATATTTTATCTATTAGACATTTATTAGCTAAATAAACAACAACAAAAATGTTGTAATGAGTACTATGCATCTCTTAAAGAATCAAAGATATTTTAGATGGTGGTATTAGACTACCAGTTATTCATTTACTACATGTATTCATTCAACAAATAGATGTTTTTTACAGACCATGTGCTAATCATGTGAATTCCCAGCAAATTTTAATCCAAAAATGTCTGCTTTGGCAAGGGAACACATCCAAAGATATGATCTTGCTAGAATACACACCTTTAATCCCTTGGGCTGAAATAAAGACAAGCCCTAAATACATATCAGAAATGATATTTAATTGAGTGGCAGACAAAGTGAGGAGTCAGAGAAAGATTTGAAAGAATAAGTCAGAGATAGAATACACCAAACTCTCATGTAGACACAAGAGACTACTTAAAGAGGAGAGAATTGAATACAGTTCATTTCAGTTCATTTCTGTTCCATTCAGTTAAAAGCAGGTTTGTTCCTGGATTTGAAAGGCATTCTTCAAAGCAGAGAAATTAAGTCATAAGCCCAGAAAAGCTCATTTGAACCAGTCATCTTGGAGAGAAGTTTGAAACAGAAGAGCTTAATTGAACCACCAAACAGAGTTTAGAAAGAATTAGAATGGCTGAGTTTATTCAGCAGAAACATTCTAGACCAGGATTAGCAGACCAAGGCAGAAAGCAGAAGTCTTAAAGGTCTGCACTTGAATAAGATTAGATTATTATGGAGGCTAGAAGGATCCATATCAACAAGTCAAATATGTTTACATTTGGAAATAACCTTGTATATTTATACTGATTAAAGTTATATTTTGTTACAACAACAACAAAAAAAAATGTTCTGGATTTAGCCCAAGCCATGCATTAGTAAAGCTTGAGAATCGCTCTTATCCTCTCCATTCATCTGAGGAGATAAATGCAACATATGCGTTCACACACTCAGAAATCAAATTAATTTCTCCTCTTTTTAGCGACCATCAATCTTAGATCCTAGTAAGTCATAGTCTGCTTCTAACTTGTTGTAGACGAATGTGAAACACTCTGTATCCAGTAAGGCAACAGGGTACTCAAGTGAACTTCAAAGAAGAAATCCCATATCTTCATATGCCTATATCTAAAATATAGATTTGTTATATAAAAGGACATGTACAATACTGAAAACAATGATATGATTTAGCTATTAGTCAAAGAAGAGAACTATGCACACTTAGTAGTTCAAAGGCCCTCTCATCTTGAAACCACAAAAGATATCCCAAGCAAAGTCATTGGAAATCTTTATCTCTTACAGTGTATTTTGAACCTATACTTGAACAAAAATTTTCAGCTGCAATTTCAGTCTGTGTAAGATTTCTTTTGATAAGAAGCCAAAAATCTGGATATAACTGGCCCCACAGTGACAGATCACTGCTGCAAAAGGCTGTCAGGCAATAAACAAGATTGCATATTAAAACAAAAAGAGAATCCAAGTGATTGGAGCATAGGTAAAAAAGAGATGTAAGATGCAATGAGCACCACAGCCATGTAGTCTTTTTGGGACAATAGCAAATACTATGGCTATGGTACCAATAAGGAACTTTAGAGAGCCAGAAAAAGCATTTTCAACAAATGTAGTTGGCTCAACTGATGGTCAACATGTAGAAGAATGCAAATTGATCCATTCGTATCTCTCTGTACAAAGCTCAAGTCCAAGTGGATCAAGGACCTCCACATAAAACCTGATACACCGAATCTAATAGAAGAGAAAATGGGGAAAAGTCTCAAACACATGGGCACAGGGTAAAAGTTCCTGAACAGAACACCAATGGCTTGTGTTCTAAGATCAAGAATCTACAAATGGGACCTCATGAAATTACAAAGCTTCTGTAAGGCAAACGACACTGTCAATAGGACAAAATGGCAACCAATAGATTGGGAAAAGATCTTTATCAATTCTTAGTCCGATAGAGGGCTACTATCCAATATATACAAAGAACTCAAGAAGTTACACTCTAGAGATCTAAATAACCCTATCCAAAAATGAGGAAGAGAGCTAAACAGAGAATTCTCAACTGAGGAAACTCATAGGCCTGAGAAGAGCCTAAAGAAATGTTCAACATCCTTAGTGATTAGGGAAATGCAAATCAAAGCAACCCTGAAATTCCACCTCACACCAGTCAGAATGGCTAAGATCAAAAATTCAGGTGACAGCAGGTGCTGGAGAGGATGTGGAGAAAGAGGAACACTCCTCTATTGCTGTTGGGATTGCAAGCTGTTACAACCTCTCTGGAAATCAGTTTGGTGGACCATCAGAAAATTGGACATAATACTTCCTGACGACCCAGCTATACCATTCCTGGGCATATACCCAGAAGATTCTCCAACATCTAATAAGGATACATGGTCCACTATGTTCATAGCAGTCATATTTATAATAGCCAGAAGCTGGAAACAACCAAGATGGTCCCTCATGAGAGGAATGGATACAGAAAATGTGGTACATTTACACAATGGAATACTACTCAGCTATTAAAAACAATGACTTCATTAAATTATCAGGCAAATGGATAGAACTTGAAAATATCATCCAGAGTGAGGTATCTCAGTCACAAAAGAACAAACATGTTATATACTCATTGATAAGCGGATATTAGCCCAAAAGTTCGGAACACCCATGATTCAATTCACGGCAACTGTTGGACCTAGCGTGGGGTCCCAGATGGAGGAGTTGGAGAAGGGACTGAAGGAACTGAGGGAGTTTGCAGACCCATGGGGATTGAATAACTGTCAACTGGTCAGTCCCCCAGGTGCTTCCAGAGACTGGACCACCAAACAGTGCATATGGAGAAGCCCATGGTGCTGGCCACATATGTGGCTAAGGAAGGCCTTGTTGACCATCAGTGGAAGTAGAGGCCCTTGGGTCTGAGAGTGTTAGTTAGATGCCCCAGTAAAGGGGATTGTCAGGGAGGGAAGACAGGAGTGGGTGGCTGTGTAGGGGAATACCCTAATAGAGGCAGGGTGAGGAGGATGGGATACGGGGATCCCAAAGGGGAGACATGGAAAAGGGAAAACATTTGCAATGTAACTAAAGTAGTTTTTAAAAAGCTCTGGAAAAAAATTATGACAATAATCTAGAAAACTTGGGAAGAGCCACATTTTATAAAGAAAGAGTAGAAAATCACCTTTTGGTACACTTAGCAAACAAACCAAGAGATTCAATTTTGGAACCATGTAATAGGAGAGAAAGAAAATGGAGAGCAGAGTTATCAGAGACCCAGACAGTCAGCAAGAGATAGCATAGGATGGAGGGAAAGTCAAAATTTAATATTATATGAATATGCTTTAAATGACAAATATATCCACATATTAATGTTTGTTAAACAGCTATACATATGTTTCTAGAGGGAAGAGGAGTTCTATGCTGCATTAATCTGAATTCTGCTGCTACCACCCTAGATGCTGAATTCAAAACTAAGGGAAAGATATCTGTATAAACTTAGCTATCTCTTCTATAAAGGTGAGGTTGGAGCATATTTACATTTTATTTGCATATAGCTATAAATATCTGTAAATCTACATAACAGTTAAATAAATTTGCTGTTTATTTGTGTACGAGAGAGATTAAGTGGTGGTAGATATGTGTACACACATACACATTTATATCATTTACATTTTTTAAATATATGTAATTTATTTCAGCTGTATTTTAGACATATAAGATTGCATATCCTATTGATTAAAAGTGTTTTAAAAATGGGGAAACATAAGCCATAAATAAACCTACGGAGAAAGTATCACAAACAAAAGTAAATAAACAACAACAAACTGTTATAATTATAACAATATTTAGTGCACTGTTTTTGTAATTATATTACACAACACAGTAAACATTAATCATCAAATTTTCACACAGTATAAAATAAACATAAGATCTTCTCAGTGGTTATGGAACACTTTTCGCCATATTAACAGCGTGTTTAGAACAGTACTTGTTTGGTCTAATATTTGTAACTCATAAAAATCCAAACTAAGTTCTCTTTATAGTAATAATTGGCTTTTAAGTCACCTATATAGTTCTAACCACAACAGAGCAGTATTAATCAAAAGTTCCCCATACATGTTTTGTTTTGTTTGTTTGTTTTTCTTTCTCTTCTGACTTTCTTCATTTGCAGGTACTGAAAAATTTTTTAGACTATCGTTAAGTCTTTAGAATACAGACTCAACATAATAAATGTTTCTTTCTGTGTGAGTCTTTCACAGTTATTGTGAAATAAGCTTTATACTATCCAGGAGCCAGTGCCAGTGTTTGTGTCACAAGCACAGTGTTCATAGCTCAGGCACTGCTTTCCAAGATTGGAAAGAAAACAACTCATGACTATCATAACTATTACCAGTGTTGCAGCCTCTATAAATAATAATCTCAGTTAAGGGATATGAGGATTTCTCTAATGGCAGTGTAAGTGTTCATTCCTATACTTAATTCTTCCCTGCCCTCTCTCATTTTATTGCACTGTTCTCCTCGGACTTTCAGTTCTGAAATAAAAGTTATTTCCCCTTTGGAGATAGTGTCAATTAATCCATCAACACCAAACTGATATTTTTTCTTTCTTCTGTGATATATGAATAAGAACAACCAGAAAGAAAGAACTACGATGACATTTAAAAGTGACTTTTTAACCAACCTCAACAGTCTCATTGAAGAACAGAGAACACAAAGTTTTTTTTCTGTAATTCTGAGATAGTAAATTTTGGCTTAAGTGTACAGACATAGAAATAGATACTTGGATCCAGATGTAATGAATTTTAATCTGTTCTCATAAATTTCTCATGTGAAATAAAATTTGTTTCACCACAAAATGACAAAAGCAGAATGCTTGTGTTTTGCACAATCATCATAACAATATATCCTTGCAATGGAGGAATACATTAAAGAACAACCCATAAGGTACTTCTGTAGCGAACACTGCTTTGCATGGAGCAGAAGTTAATAGTTGCGATTATGATTAGTCATTACTTCAAAGCATTTTGTTGCTGCTTATAGTCATAATTAGCATTTTCAGCATGAACATACTATTTATCTCAAGTTATATTGTTATGTGAGAGAGAGAGAGAGAGAGAAAGAGAGAAAGAGAGAGAGAGGATACCTTAACTTAATCTAAGAATATGTCTCTTACTTACCTTCTTAGTAAACAACTAATCAATTTCTCATCATTTTTATTAGAAGTATTACACATTATTCAAGGACTGTATCTTAGTGTTTATATCACATGGTGCAAATAATTTATATCTATTTTGCCTCTATTGGATTTTATAACACACAACTGACTGCTTAGGACTAGGAATTGATGGGATGAGAACATTGTCCCATACACAAAGAAATATGACAGGTTGGCATTTGAGAAAATGGCAGAAGCAGGAAGGTCACATTCTGACCTTTTCTTGCCCTTCTCCCCTGAAACAGGCCATGAAAGCCAGAAAAGAGGTTCTGCCCTTTTCCTGACACAGGTTAAGGGACCCTCCTGTGATAAGTGCCTGTTCCATCCTAGGAGGAAAGGACATTCTTATCTCTGAAGACACAGGACCACAGATAGCAATCTACACAGGCCTTGTTAATTTTCCCCAACTTTATTATCAGTAGACCATTTCCTTTGTCCGGACCCACACCTCTCCATAACTACTTTATCAGACCACACAAAAACACAGAGCTCAACCTGTTTCTTCATATCTTCATGTATGAAAGCTCCCTTGTTACATTATATAGAAGTATCCTAATTGATTTGAGTTTTACCATAGGATCTTCAGTTATAAAATTAAGAGAGGAAGGAGATAATTCATTTTACTTACAGTATTTAATTAATCAGAAACTAACAATTTAAGAATATATCATTTGGAGAGAGGGGAGAGAGAGAGAGAGAGAGAGAGAGAGAGAGAGAGAGAGAGGAGAGGTGGTATTCAAAATCCATTTGATTTTATATGCTTGATGACATGTACTTGTTTGGACTGTAATAAGTATTTGTCTAATTCAATCTGTTAGTGAATTCAAGTGCCAAAACTCTCTTCATCTCTACAAAGATTATATTATCACATTCTGTCAGTGAAAGTACCATGAAACATCATGGTAAGGATTCTAAAACTAAAAATATTTGCTAAATGTAAATGAACTAATGTTCTTTATGAGTAAGCTCTGGGCTACCTAAATTTAGGTGGTCTCTGTGTAATCATTGTTTGGCTATCTCATAGTGATAATGCATTCTGTAAAATTTTGATTAATTCCCAAAAGTTTTTTTTTTTTTTAGATTTTATTTTATTTTATTTTAAGAGTTATTTATTTTAAGAACTATAATATTTTAGTATCAATATTATGTTGTTTACTTAATGCAAGAGTTAAAAATTGTAGTTTAACTTTTTAGTTCTTAAAGAAAGAAGGGCTTGCTATCAAAAACTAGAGAAAACAAATAGAACACAAATAATAAGTACCATCATATTGATCATAGGGTAATTTATGAAGCATATTTAATGATCTGAAGAAAATCCTTACGGTTGAAAAGATTAGAGCTAAGAAATATTACATAATTAGCAGGAAACATTATGGAAACTTTAAACCATATTGAGAAGAGGTATACCATGAGTGAGGTGAAGGAGAAAGGGCTCCAAAGTAAAATCAATCTGCAGGAATCTGTGTGTATAACCATTTCAGTAACATGTTTTCATAGAATATGAAGGTAATAGAGGCCTTGATATTTTTTGTTAAGTTTCAGTATATAGACTTGGCTAGCCTGGAATTTATATAAACCTGTCTGACCTGCAATTTACAGAGATCTGTTGCCTCTACCTCTTGGTACTGAGATTACTTATTTACACTTATGTTTAATTGCATGATTGTTTGCCTGCATGTACATATGAGCACAATGGGGGTGTCAGAACTTGTATGGCTGTCCCATCTCATAGAGACAATAGGTTATGTATATCAATAATAAAGGTTATCATTAATGTATGTGTTGATTTTATTGGCATTGATGATTAGAAGTGCTCTTAGTATTTGAATAAAATTATTTTAGATGACCTAAGTGGTCAAGTTTTCAGCATTCTCTATTAAATCGATCAATTGAGAAATTTAATTCAAAATACTTTCTCATCCACTGTGGAAAATGATAGATAAAATTGGGTAATTCTACATTAAGAATAACAATTCTTTAGTTTTTACAAGAGTTGTTACTTGTACATGCATAATGATTACTATCCAAAAGGATGTTGGCCTATTAAGATAGTTCACAGTCTTAAAACACTTATTATTGTTGCTACATGAATATCACCAATTCTAAAGAATTTGGATTGTTCTCCCATTTTTTTTTCTAGTCTGTTTTCTAATCTGTAAAATAATCGTTTAAAACTTGATAAGATCTCATAAAGAGCAAGATGACCTTTATATGTTAATCTTCCTTCTTCTGCCTCCAGATTGATGAGATTTCTTGGGGTACCATCACCTTTGGCTTAATGCTCATTCAGAGTTGAAACTTAAGCAAGTTTATTGTTTTAGTCTTTGTTCAGCTCATGTTTAGGGAGTGATATTGGTGATGTATTATGTGTATACTTCTGAACTTACTAGAAGGAACATTCTTAAAGCAAACTCTATGATATTATGACTTTTACAAATTTTCTGTTGCTTGTAATCCCTATGACTTAGATAAGGGAATAGTTTTGGTAATAGTAATGATCAGCCCTGAAAATTCAAATATGCAAATACCATTATACAGACTAAGCAGGTTGCTTTTACATGTATTTAAATACATATATTATATGTGTGTGTATGCATACATATGGAACACATATATTTATTCAACAATAATTAATCACAGAAGAGACCAGCACTCTTATAGAGAGCAAGGGAGATATATGAGACATGTGGGAAGATTTGGAGGGACAAAGAGGAAAAGTGAAATGATGCAATAATATTATACTGTCTAAAAATAAAGTTTTAAAATTTTATTTTAATGATTATGTGTAGAGTGCTTTATAATGTCTAACTACTTTTTAGCATGCTAGTTTGTTTATCAATACTTTTAAATAAAATTGATTAATATAGGCATGTAGCTTAATTTTTATTGAAATAATATTAAGCAATATTTTTGTCCCAAAATGGGAATCTTCTGGTATGAACTCACTGTACTGTACCCTTGGTATGAACACATATAGACATTTTGGGAATAAATTGCTCAACTTTCTGTGAACTGGAATCAAAATAAATGAGAGCAATAAAGTTTGCACCTTTGAGTTTTGCCTTGTTATCAAATAATATCAAAATAATGAAACCAATAAAAGTGAAATAGTGTGTCAAGGGAAAAAACAACAACAGAAAAGTCATGTTTTTCTCCAAGGCATTTTAAGAAAAAATGGATTCCGGGTATATGGATGGAAGTTTACTAAAATTTGAAAATTCTATCAGCTCACAAAAATTATGATTTCCTTTATCAGAAAGTTAAATCTCTACCTCAACAGAAATTATAGTTTTCTATTTCATATTTTTGTTATTATGAACTTTAAGACAGTTTTGGCTTAGATCCTCACATTTTACTTTTTCTTTTTCTCTAGTTGTATCCACTATTGATAAAGAAAAGGATGGCCCTTTATCAGAGTTAAGTTGGATGCATAATCCTTGCCTAGCATACTAAGATTCCATGTTCAATACCCAGCATTAAACAAACAAAAGATTGAAATGAGTACACAGGGAGCCATTATCAACCAGACAGACATTCCTGAAGAGTTTTGAGCATACAGTTTAATGCATTCCCAGCATAAGTAAATGGTTAGCAAACACATGGAAAACTGACGTCTATATGCTAGAATCTACTCCTGTGCTATACGTTTATTTGCTCCTATGCTTTGTGGGATGGGTGATTCTTGATTTACTGTTCCTTCTCTGCTCTATAAGCTCTCCTGCTAACCTACCTTGGTTACTCTTTCACTTGATTTGGATTCACTGGAATATTTCTTTCACCACATTCATCTTCTATTTATGGGTCTTGTGTACAACTGCTTTATAATGTCTAAGATACCTGGAGACCTATTATCATTGCATCCAAATTAATCAATTTGCTTTAGAAGCTTCCTGTCATCACATTGCCTCTGCTTTAAACTTCAATATACATGTACAAAACACATCCTACTTTCAGTCCTTTTATGGAGCAAAATGGTGCCACATCAAAATCCCCTCAAGCACACATTTTCTGCTGGTCCTCAATAAGGGAATCTGTCATTAGAGCCAATGATCTTCACTCACATTCTGGATCATTCTCTTCTTGTGTCCACTTGTCATTCATTTTGTTTTGTGACTGATCCCATAATTTCTTGTCTTTAGTCTGTTTCCTCTTTCCTTTCCACTGTATTATTTTTGTTCTGTTTCTTGAATATGACCCATTAATTAGATTACCTCTTAGTTTTTATTTTTCATATATTAATTGTTAGCTGTTTTACAATTCTGTCTGAAATTCATTTGTTTAAAAACTCACAAGTATAGGCCTCCTTAACTATTTTCAGTTTTAAATGATGCTCTGTATTTCATTTTTTACTTTTAAAATTTTAATTAAAACATTTTATAAAATGTATTCTAATAATAATTTCCTCTCTCCCAAGTCCTAGATCCTTACTACCCCACCCACCTTCATGCACTTTCCTTCTGTCTCTCTTTAAAAAGCAAATAAATAGGCAACCCCCCCCAAAAAAACAGATGAATCATAATTTAAATGAAGTAAAAGGAAGATCACAAGTAACAAACTCACATGCAAAAGCAAATAAGCAAACAAAAATATATATAGGAGCAGAAATTCTGAAACCATATTATACAGGCTAATCTCTAGAAAGACAAAAATATGCCCAAGCAAAGCAATAATGATATAAAAAGTGTACAAAATACCATTGTTTGTGTTTGTGTGTCTGTGTGTGTATTTGTGTTTGTGTGTTGGCATTTTCTGATGGGAATGGGACCTACCCAAAAGTCTTGTTAGAATATCCAATGTGATTCCAAAAGGAAACTAATTTTTTTCTTTTCAACTAGGTTTCTATTGCAAATAACTTCTTGGCTAGGAATGGGAGCTCATGTTTACTCATATCACTCTCTCTCTCTCTCTCTCTCTCTCTCTCTTTCTCTCTCTCAGTGTTGGAAGTATAAAAATTTGCTTTTGCTTGGATGAGTTATATGGATAATGCCCTTGTAAATTTGAATACTTAACTTTTATTTCTACCCTGAGACCTACTGCCAAGTTTTCAAATAAAACCTCATTAGCAACAGTACCATCCATGTCTCTCTGTCCTCTAATTTTACACATGGTGTCTTTCTACTGCTAAATCTAGCCAATCCCAAGGTTAATAACCTGAATTACACAGTTATAGCTTTTATCTCATGGTTACTAACTCTTCTACACTATGTTACATCATGCATTGTTCAGTCAGATTTCAATGACCTTATTTCTGCATTTTTTAATCTGACCCAAGTATGAATTAAATAAATAAATTTTGTTAATTTTATGGTATATAAAATATCTTTCTCTTTTAGCACCTCAGTTAATAAAATAAAACAGAAAGAATTGTGTAAACTAATTTCAACTTTTCCATGCCTGGTTGCATGCTTTTCCTGAATGTCACTACCGGGATAAGACACACTTTTCTTTTTTTCTTATATCCAGGGCTTGTTGCAGATAGCCCCAGAGTTGCATGCATTTTGATACTAATTCTGCTCTCCAAGAAGGGGCTGTAAACAAGGAAGGAGTCAGTACTCAGGTGGCCTCTTATAAAACTTCTCCCCACCTTAATTTGTAAAATAAAGGCGAGAGCCAGTGATTGGGTAGGACAAGGGAAAGTGGAGCTGAAAGTTAGGGAAAGAAGGAGGAGAGGGAGAAAAGAATGGAGGAGAAGGTAGAAGGAAAGTGGAGCAGAAGCACGAGTCCTGGAGAAACCACAAGTTATAAGATGACAAAGGATGTTGAACATTTCCTTAGGTGTTTCTCGGCCATTAGAGTTTCCTCAGTTGAGAATTCTTTGTTTAGTTATAGACTCTCTGGAGTCTAACTTCTTAATTTCATTATATATTTGGATATTATCCCTCTATCAGATGTAGGATTCATAAAGATCTTTTCCCAATCTGTGGGCTGCCGTTTTGTCCTACTGACAGTTTCCTTTACTTTACAGAAGCTTTGCAATTTTATAAGGTTCCATTTTTCTATTGCTAATCTTACAGCATAAGCCATTGATGTTCTGTTCATGAAAATTTCCCCTGTCCACATGTGTTTGAGGCTCTTCCTCATTTTCTCTTCTATTTGTTTCAGTGTATCTGGTTTTATGTGTTTGTAGTTGAGCTTTGTACAAGCAGATAAGAATGGATCGATTTGCAGTCTTCTACATGCTGACCTCACACCAATCAGAATGGCTAAGATCAAAAACTCAGGAGACATAAGATGCTGGCAAGGATGTGGAGAAAGAGGAACATTTCTCCATTGTTGGCAGGATTGCAAGCTGGTACAGTCACTCAGGAAATCAGTCTGGTGATTTCTCAGAAAATTGGACATAGTACTACCTGAGGATCCAGCTATACCACTCCTGGGCATATACTTGAAAGATTCTCCAACATAAAACAAGGACACATGTTCTACTATGTTTATAAAAGCCTTATTTATAATAGCCAGAATCTGGAAAGAACCCAGATGCCTTTCAATGGAAGAATGAATACAGAAAATGTGGTACATTTACACAATGGAGTACTACTCAACTATTAAAAACAATGCCATCATAAATTCTTAGGCAAATGGATGGAACTAGAAAGTATCATCCTGAGGGAGATAACCTAACCACAAAAGAACACACATGGTATGCACTCTCTGATAAGTGGATATTATCTCAAAAGCTCGGAATGCCCAAGATACAATTCACAGACCACATGAAGGAAGACCAAATTGTGGATGCTTCAGTCCTGCTTAGAAGAGAGAGCAAAATACTCACAGGAGGAAATACTGAGGCAAAGTGGATCAGAGACTGAATCAAAGGCCATCCAGAGACTGCTCCACCTAGGGATCCATCCATATAGAGTCACCAAACCCAGACACTATTGCAGATGCAAAGAGAAGTGCTTGATGACAGGAGCTTGATATGGCTGTCACCTAGAGGCTATGCCAGAGCCTGACAAATACAGGGGCAGATGCTCTCAGCCAACAATTGGACTGAGCACAGGGTCCCCAATGGAGAGGTTAGAGAAAGGATTAAAGAAGCTGGAGGGGTTTGTAACTCCATAGGAAGAACAACAATATTAACCAACCAGACCCCCCAGAACTCCCAGAGACTAAACTACCAACCAAAGAGTACACATGGAGTGACTCATTGCTCCCGCAGCATATGCATGGTCATCTTTAAAAGAATATTAAAAAATAACTTTGCTGTTTTCTTTAAAATGAATTAAAACAGCCTTTCTTGAATTCTACAGTCACTCCTACCCTGATTACATCAGCTTGCAGTGTTCTCAATTTATAAATGCTTGATAAATTGAATATAATAGCATATTTTATAATTAATTGCAGTATACTTAGAGATAGAAAAATATTTATGAATCTTGATCTCATGTTCAATTTAGTGTGCTCAAGTTTAGCACACTAAATTAGAGGATAGCTTTTCATTTTAGACAGATTTATATAACAATGTAATTCTAATGATTTTATTTTTACCAAATACAAAGCTATACAAGTAAGTTTTTCCAAAGTTTTTGCTTGATTTACATATATTTTGTCATGTTTTTATTTTATAGTGGATGCTTAGTACAATGTGCAATAGTGTATCTCTTCTTTTAAACTCTCCTCAAAATTTTCCTTTAGTATATAATTGTTGGAATAATTAATGTTCTTGAAGGAAATTTAATAAGCAACCATAATTTAGCCTTATTAGTCATTAACACAGAAAATTAGAACTTATGTTTTTTTGAATGGAATAAAGGAATCACAACAAAATGTTCTAGTTTTAGTTCTTTGGTATATCTTAGGTGAGATGAAAAACCAAATACTGTGTTGGAGTTTGGCACATGTAAATTTTCTTCATAGCTTTATTTAGAAACATGTTTTTTATATTCATGTTAATGAAGAAAATTGTGGACATTCTGAGTAGTTTTAGACCAATGGTCAAAATAGTAGTACACAAGACTGCAAGCATTCTAAGAACTGTTTTAAGAAGTGTTAATTAGGTAGGATTCGAATAAGTCTTCCAACTCTTATGTAATTGTACTTTATTCTTAATTTCAATGGATTGGGTAGTGATACAATGCATTTTACTTACAATACTTAGTTTGTATTCTGTTTTTGTTTCCTTTAATTTAGAAAGTCCTGGTGTGCATAAGGTCATGGATTGAGATATTTGAAGGATTATAAGGATTACACAGTCTATTGAATTTTTTTTTTTTTGCAAATGACGTCATTATAAACATAAAAATTAGCAAGAGTAGGTGATTGCTAATTTTAATCCAATAGTTTGTCACTTTCCATTTGATGTTTAGAATCTTTCATGGAATTTATTTATATGTATTGTCAACACAGTAATTGACCCTCTTGTTGCAGTCTGAAAACAAATATTTTCAGCATTGTAAATGGGAACTTAGGTTGTTTTAGAGACATTGTGTAATTAGCAGGCCTACTAAAAGCTACTGCTACTAAATGGTAAGTAAAGGATTTCTCAATTATTCATATGAGTCTCTATAAAGTACATTCTTGTTTCAGGTGGCCAGACTAGTTAGGACAATGTAGAGACATTAGGCTTGAGTTGCTCATTGACAAAATAAGAGTATGAATAGGCATGCTAATATGTCTTAGAGAGAAATATCTTTCTCCAGAATTAATAAGTTGCAAACCTTCCTTCCTCTGAACTTCTTAAAGAAAAACTCAGAAGATACTTGAAAATTGTTTTCACTGAACACTGACCCCTTTGGGGAAAATATATAATATAGCAATTTCTTCTGCATTGAAAGCTTCTAACCTGTAGAGATGACTTGAAGAGTCAGGAAGTAAATGAAACTTACAAGGTCTAAAAAGTTAAAAAAAAATTAAATAGAAAATATCAACAATTTCACAAACCCAGGAAAACTGAAATTTGCAAGATACACAAGACCCTTCCTTCAGATTATCCAAGCTACAAAAAGTTGATGGGGCAAAACGGGATTCTGACAAACAGAGAGAGGTAGCAGTATGAGATGCTTTCAACTAACTTGGTGAGCTACTGAAATTTAACTTGTCAATTAATTCTGGGTTTGTGGTATATCATTTATGCTAATAAAATCTAGGAGGGAATATTTTGTTCTTTACATGTTTGTGCTTTTTCATTTTCTGGGATATTGTGGATGTGTAAGGTTTATTACTTGATTGACCTAGAAATATAGTTACTTATCCTCACCCATGTGCACTCGGATTGTAATATTCCCTACTTGCACATATTATGTTTGCATATGCCTGAACTAACAATTAAATCAAAATTTCTAGACATATCAACTTATCAACTTTTCTTTTTCTTATTTCAAAATACTAGTTTAATCAAACCCTGTTGACATAATTATTTTCCTTTAAATCAAAACACACACACACACACACACAAGATGATTGAATAGATTTTTTTTCTTCTTTTTTTAGGTTTATTCTTTAATTTTCAATGCAAGGCACTCTTTATAAGCTTCCCAACATTTCTCAGAAATTCATACCTGTCAAATTTTACTCTTGATCTTTAATTTCTTGAGGCTATTTAATACTGGCATATGTGCTGCCTATCTGGTTCCTTGGGGTTTGATTTCATCTATTCCACAAAGTGCTCTAAGAAGCTTGAAATGCTCCCAGGATCGTTTATCTAAAGGGACTTAAACAAAGACAATGCAAGGGTTTTATAATATGCCATTGAAAAGAAAATTAATTTTGCCTCAGGTCTCAAATGTAAACGAGAGCTCCACTGAGTAATGAAGCCTTTGCTGAATGGCCTAATTGAAAGAAGGTACAACACACACTTAGATATTTCAGACTGAAGATGAACTTTTGTCTGGATGCCTGAATTTAACATTTGAACTTTCTTAAATTTTCCAGCCAAACAGCATTTTACTTCTTGTTTGCATATCTATGATATATTTCACTGGTCCTATGAAAATCTTAAACTGATGCCAGTCACCTCAGAATGTGGCAATAGAGTGTATAGATTTCAATGAGGAAGGGCGTTAAATGCCCCAGTGTAGGGAATGCTGGGGAGGGAAGACGGGAATGGGTGTCGGGTGAGAGAGCACCTTCATAGAGGCAGGGGAGGGGCAATGGGATAGTGGGTTTCCAAAAAAGAATTGTAGGGTGACACAATGATATACCACAGATTGACCATAGACAACTACAGACTTTCTCTGTTATGTACTTATTTCATACAATTTCTACCAAGGATTTGTTTTCAAATGACTTTTTTTCTCAAATAATAGATTGAACACATAAAATTCTCCCTTAATTTAGGACTGAAAAAAACCTTACCTAATATGAATATTAATGAGGTATGTTTTCTTGCCATGTTTTTTTGTTTGTTTGTTTTGTTGTTGGTTTTCTGTTTTTGGCACAGATGATGCCCATCACAGGTGGCCAATACTAAAATATGTAGGTTCTGACAACTGGTATCAAACTTTATACACCAAATATAGTCATGATTTTCTGTGAGCCCATTCACTGTGTATGATCAAGGGAACATTTTTAATATCATCTGGGAACACACAAACATTGACTCAATGACTTAAGTGCTATGTTTTACTGAAAAGATGCTGGTTCCATTAACTGTTTCTAGGAAGAATGTTTCACGCTGAGCGTAGCAGCTAACATTCTATTATTAATGTAAATAAATGAGAGGAAAGAGAGAAACCTAATGATTGCCATGGTAAAAAATGAAATAGTCCTGGGTTAGAGCTCACTGTAGTAAGTGGCTTGGAATGCAAACATTGGATCCAGTAAATATATTACCAGAGCACACACTGACCATCAGTGTCCTTTCTTAACATTTATATTTCCGCTTTTCTGCTGGGAATGTACACCTTTAAAAAGTCCTTTATTTATTTATTTATTTATTCATCTATTTATTTATATATTATTCTGGCAAAATGCTATCTTAATTTTAGAGTAAGTTTGAGTTTTCTTAGTAAAAAAACCTCATGTTTCATAAGCTTTTGTTAATTTATATATTGAAAGACATAGAGGAGTTCCTCTGCTCCTCTACTGCTCATGCTTCAGTCTGCATGCTGGTATTTCATGCCCCAGGGTGTGCATGTCTTACCTTCCAGGGTACTGGTTTTACTTAATGATAATCACACTGTAGTTTAGTCTCCACAATAATATTTATACATGACTTGTATCTACTAACTTTTTTAAATTAATGAATGAAATATATTTTCTGGTTTTTTAATGTTGAAATATTAGTTATAATTTATAACAAAAAGAGTTCCTAAAATAGAGATGTGAATCATCTCTACACAGTAGTTTTTGATTAAATTTATACATCTAAGTTTAATTTTCAAAGTAATGGAAATTATCTTTCTCTAAGAGCTAATTTTAGCATGAACTGAGTCAGATGCAGATGCTGCCCTAATGCTGATTACATTGCTCATGTTTACACATACGAGCTCAGGTGCTTCTAGACAGAAAATAAGAATGAAAACATAAATATACAAAGTGATCAACCTTATCTGATCAATGCTGGATATTTTTTTTCCAAGTCCTAAATTCATTTGCTCATAGGATCTTACCTGCTTGATAGTGACTCAACAGTTATTGTGTACCCAGTTTTTTGTGTCATCACTGAATCAAAAGAAGAACAATTAAATGTGTGCAAAAATATTGCACATTTATATTTTCTACTTTCCAAAAGTATACACTATTCATGGATTAAATGGAATAGCATTAAAGTGAGTGGAAGAAACTGATGGATTCAAGCCATTATTTACTTGATAAATGAAAATGAAGATCACATTGAGGTATTGGTTTAAACTGTGAACATATAAAAATTTAAAAAACTGATAGTACCATGAGTTATACAGTATGTAAGTCAGTAGAATCTACTCATTGTTTAGATGAGGCATAAACATTTACCCATACAGGCTCTATGAAATATGAACATTATAATAAAAATTCAGTAAGGTGACAAACATATGTAAGTGAAATAAAGTATCTGAAGAAATTTTGTTGTTGCTGAATAATAGTGTCATGAGTGTTGCTTGAGAAACCAAGGGTCATCACCAGGTATTGTCTAACTGTACCTGACATGCTAATGTATATGAAATTAAGATACATGGATGTGCTGTGCTAAGAAACTGAAGAAGCTGTTCAGAAATGGAGACAGGTTCCATGTTTACATGCATTCTTTCTATCAAAACCCACAATGTACTAAGATTTACATTTATTTACTGCAATACAGACTCAACATTTTCGAAACAAGACCCAAGATTTCACAGTCAAAAAATTCCAAATGCTTTTTTTTCATATTGCATTTAAAAGAAAGATGACATAAAGGGAAAGAGTGAGAATTTGATGAGGATAATCACAGCATTTTTGCTACTTTAAAAAAAAAGCATGGATAGTTCTAAGGTTATGAAAAGTCATCATGCTTATGGCTTCAAGATGACTGGAACTCCATCAGAGAAAAGTCCTTCTTTTCTTATGTCATCTATGCTTTACAGACCTCAAAAAAGCAACTGTTTTTTGTTTTGTTTTGTTTTAAACATCAGGACTACTAAATCACCATCACACTATTTCTTCCGTCTTACATTATAAAATAATAGATATTTGTAACCATCAGCTAAACTAAGCCAAAAGTGCTTCCTGGGTTCACACTGGGATTCTAAGAAGGGAGATCGGAGGTGGGGGGGGGGGTGGGGGGGGGGAGAAGGAGTCACAAAATGGCATCAACAGTTCGGGGAGGGCTGACAATCAAAGCCAGCATGTTTATTAATATCTGAGCTCCTTATATCCCTCAAATGGAGATAAAGAAAACAAGTCAGTAAAGTCACCAGATAATAAAATTATTGGGAACTCAAAGAAAACTTCGATCCTCTTTTTCAAGTTATATGCTAGTACAGTAAGCAAAGTGTCTGTCACATTTGCCCATAGCTTTAAAGGGAAGTCAAAAGTCATCAAGTCCTTGGCTTGGGCCTTCCCTTTCTGTCCCTAGAGCCCTGGTGCCAGACTATTGCTGGCTTTTTCAAGTCAACCTTGACAGGGAACAGAAGACCAACACCCCTTGTTCTAATCATAGGGTTCTGAAGGGTCTCTGGCTCTAGCTAGGCACAGACAAGAAGCCAGAGTATGGGTTGAAATCAGCAATTGTCATGGGCCAACATTTATTTTGGATGGAATAATAACACTCCACCCAAATCATACTATTCTAGCAGTGAAAAAAAATTTCCATGTGCCTTTAATGGGTTTATTTGACAGAAACATATGCTTTTATGCTTGCACTTCCTTGTCAATGAGGACATTGAAATAGAAATTTCTGGTTTCTTTGGAGACTCAGTTGTGTCATGTGATGTTTTCCTATAAGAAGCTGTTTTGCTGAGGCAGACATTTGAAAGGACATGTGATATTTGGAATGAGTATAAATATAATCCAACAGACAATGAATGAGATGCTTACATTGGTTTGCCTTACAACACATTGGTGCCTTCACTGATCTTTGCTTGTCGTGACTTCATAGAGCAAAAGTTGCCAAAGTACTTTTTGTGGTATTCTGGCTGCTTCTTGCCACTTCTGCAGACTCCTGTCAATTTGGTGGAGCCTCAAGGTTTCTTCTGGATTGAGCTGCTGATAGTGATTCATGTTTAGTGTTTGCCAATTGGAATGGACTGCCAATACTGATTCCTGTTTGATGTTTTGGACTGGACTGCTGATATCGTGACAATGAAGATTAGAATCATCCCAAAGAACTACTTCTAAATCTGGCCACATCCCCAGGCTCCTATTACCCTTTCTTTTCCCCTACCTCTTGTAGGTGGGCTAGAAGGGAGGTTAAAGTGTTCAAGAATCCTTATTAAAGTATGTTTTGAAAAATCTAAGCCTGTAGGACATCATCTCCAGAAAAACAAAGTTAGGAGAATAACAGTTGCCAATGTTAATTAAAAATTATCAGACATGAACCCAAATATTGCATCCAACATTTTTAAATAAGAAAATATTTCCAGGAATATTTTATTATTTCTGTAAACTATCTTCAGATAAAATATCAGGGATGGGGTGGCAGGTTGTATCTCTCTGTAAGAATTATCACACTTACAGAGAAGCAGAAATACTCTCAAGGGCTTGGGATTAGCATCTATAATTCTCAGGAACATATACCAGTGAATCGACAACAGGTGAAGGAGTTAAATGTTTCACAAAGGCTGAGCCCATGAGCTCATTATTAAAAATCAAGACAAATAATATCACAGGAGCTAAATTTCTTCATGTTACATAAATGAATTTGCTCTCCTCTCATGTAAGTTATATATCTTTTATGCTTTCAATTCAATATTTACCTTAAGTTAGCTAGAATAGTATTTAAATATTCCAAAAATGTCAATTAAATTAATTTAGGTAAATTGAAAGAAATGTAATTTTAACACAAAACATATTTCAAATGATCATTTTAATATCTCAGATGTGTGCCTTAAATAATCAGGTAGGTTGCATGTCCCAGTGCAACTCACATTTTGTGATATTTTGTGCAAGCCATTTAGTATTAAGGGAAAAATATTCCTGCCTCACAGATTACAAATTCAAAAGAGAAAAACTCTCAAAGTTGAAGCTTTTTATTCTTCTACAATAACCTTTAGAAACAGTGGAGAACTCCTGAGAGGAGCAGTGTTAGACCACAGAGAAAGGAATGTACTGGAATCTTTCAGTTTCTTGTCTTGTGTTCCCTAGTATATAAATTCCTCAGTTGAAACATTTATTTCAATCAACTGAGTTCCTCTGAAATCAAATAGACAAATATGTATTCAATCATTGATCTTTTTTTATGACAATAAAAAGCTACTAATAGAATTAGCAATTTATTTTTTTATTTAGAGATTATAGCATAACATAATTTTCTACATTTCTTTTCTTTCTTTAAGACCCCAAAATACCATTTCTTTTTCTCATTAAAATTCATAATCCTTTAAATTAATTGTTGTTATATGAATATACAAATATGTAGGCATAATGATTAGTACACTGTGTAAAGGTTATCCTTGGGTTATTCAAATGCTGATATTTCTGCCCTCATATCTTGGTTCAACCCAGACACAGCATTGTAATACTTATACTAAGAATTTCCTATCTCAAGTTTGCGTAAACAGTTTTAACCGTTTATTCTCTGCCTTGTTAATAAATGTCAATCACTCAATGGCAGGTCAGAATAGAGAACAGGGAGAGACATCTGCAAGCAAGAGAAAGGAGAGAGGTGAAAGAGAGAGATTCAGATCCAGAGGAGTGTGGTAACAATCTGGTGTGGTAGAAAGGAGCCCAACTAGTCCGTACCAGGCACTGCAGCTCTGGGTGGGATGGGACACTCAGGGAAGTGGCCACGTTCTTCCACCCACAGTCTGATGGGCAGGTCAGGCTGTGGGAAGCCTTTGCTGAGACCTACTCATGGGTGGGGGACCGGCAGCAGTCCCAGGGAATGTTGCCGCCAGCTCTAGAGTTTCCAGGCGCTGGAAATGAACAGGGCTGCAGGGCACAGCTGGCTTCCTACCAAGGGACTGGTTCGTGTGCCTTGTGGGGCTGGCTAGCTGCTTCAGCTTGGGTGAATGGGTACCGTCTGGAAGCACTGAGGTACCCTCAGCAAGAGATTAGATGTGGCTGCTTAATCAAAAGCTGGATCCCTTGCTTCCCATGGTGGATCAAGATGAATAGACAGTTCATAATTTTAAGATGTTTATTGTCATCATGTTGAGTGGTGTGGATGAAATCCTACCCCTGCATCCTCTGGGAGAGGTGAAGCATATATAGTAAATGGGAAAGGGTGTGGCTAAGTCTCTAGGTGTCTCATTAACCTGGGGATGGCTTGGGGCTGCGAGTCCATGCCTGAGGAGGGGTGGGTCAGAGGTCTGACAACAGGTCCTATGTGACAGACCTCACATGGCAGACCTCTCTACAGACGGTTGTGGAGGTTGTAGCTGTTTGACAGAAGAAAAGGGCCTCTGGGAGCATTGGCAAAACGTTTTCCAGTCCCTTGAGTCCCCACTGGGTCACCCGGAATTTAAGCCTGTGCTTGATTGGGTGCCAGACTGACTGTCAAGACAACTGCCCCACAGAGGAGAATGGAGCATTTGGAACAACGAGGCAGAGTTCCAGGGAGAGATTATGGGAACATACCTAAAGTCCAAAGAGTAAAATCAAGAATAACACTTTGTTATCATGGGATGGGGTTGGGAGGCAGCTAGATTAGAGCAAAGAAAATAAAGATAGATCATTTCATTGCTCAGCTATTGAGGTGCAGTTTTAAATAAATATTTATCTGTGTGGTTATTTGGGACTAACATAAGGTAAAGAAATACAACTTCTGGATTAATTCAATTTTTACATTTATGTAAAAAGTAATACATTTATAGACAGAGCTCAACTTACAGCAATTAGAACCCAAGTTTACACCCTAAAAAGGAAGGCCTGGGTAAAAAGTGGGGGAAATCCAGGCTACTGGGACAAGAGACTTGTTCTCTTTAGAGAAAAGAAGAAGAAGAAGAAGAAGAAGAAGAAGAAGAAGAAGAAGAAGAA